>WJXA01000065.1:0-88427 GCA_014282245.1 Rhododendron simsii | reverse complement strand
TCTTACACAATCATTTTAGAATAGCCACGTTTTGACAGAAGAGTTTATTCAGCATACTGTCTTTCTTCTCCTTCGGCCAGGATTAGTAGTCAAAAAAGCCTTGAATTAGGACTTGAAACTTTGAAAACCCATTGAGATTGATGAAAGGTATAGAGGTTTTATGGGAGATGAGAGGGATGGGTGGATTTGGTGGTTATGGGGATTTGTCCGTGGGTATGGAGGAATAGATAGAGAGGGAGCCGAGGGGTTTTGAATATAATGACCAAGATCGTGCCTTTAAAATGCCCTGAAATCTGTCAAAATGCACTTGGTACTGGTACCACAAAATTGAGGTATTGGTACCTTTCTTTGGTTTCCTACAGAAACTGTTTCCTTGGCTCTTTCATGCATCGACCACTTGTAATTCACCCGAAACACCTCCAAAACACCTTGCAAACTTGTACACACCTTCTAACACACCCTCCGAACATCCGGATCCCTAGGTTAATGAGAAAAACGTAGGACACGGACTAGGATACAAAATAAGACGAGGGGACACTTTTGTGGTTTAATCAAAGAAAGAATGCCTTGTATCACTTCCTAAGTACGCCATAGATTCCAAAATGATTCAACATAGATGTCTAACACAACTAGGCATGAACATGAGATTATGCACCTAAACTAAGAGTATTAGATAAAAATGACGGGATATGGGTAAAACTTACTTAAAAACACACTCAACACCTAGTTCACACATCCTTGCATCATGCAACCGAGTTGAGATGTTGAGAAACACTCAAGATTACATCAAACTCTTGCCATTTAAGAACTTAATGAGCATGTGCCAAGTTGTGTTATACCAAAAATATGTACTACGGAAGGATTGCACTAATAAAAACGAAAAAATTTTACCAAAAGAATAAAAGCATATATATAGTATATATATATCTCTCCCCCCAACTTGAAATGAGCTATGTCCTCATAGCATGGAGAACAATAGTATTGAGAGGGAAAGAACAAAAAATCATACCTCCGGGGGAATGTCAACCCCCATATACCTCGACCAAATTGGAGGCTTTTCCGTCACCGTCTCCTTTCGTCATACGAACGGCTTCCAAGGTTGACTCCTTCGGCTCTTCCAACGGAACCACAGCTAGTCACACAGGGTCATGGTCAAAGCTTTATTGGACTAACAACCACGACACGTAATCGCACCCATGCTTAGGGCTCCTGAATGCCTCATTCACTCCGACTTTAGACCCAATCCACCAAGGCTGGTGTGGTAGCACGTACACCCTGTAAAAGATTTAAGCTCGAACTACCTACTAAGAGACAAATGACATTAGAACCACCCGGCTCGTGTTATCCAGGCTCAAAAGTAACCGAAAGTAAAACACAACCAAATCTTCACGCGATTACACGGGTACTACTTTTCTCCCCATTTCTCACTCAAAGCATTGTAGAGCAAGTCATGCAACAACTTTGAGCTAAAGACAGGTGGCTATACCGGACCATCAAAAGAGGGAAAAAAAAGAGATAAAGAAAGAAAGAGTTATGCAAGTTCAGCCAAATGCAGGCTTCGAACATTTAGTATGCCAACAAGAGCTAATAAGATGAACATAACACTGTACTCCACACTCTGCTTCAAAAATTGAATCCGACCATGCCACAAGAATAAATACTTTGAATACCACAATTGCCGAATCCGTTTTAAAAACTTAAGTTCTACCAAGTGCATAGCCCAAACAAAATCAATTTTCAAATGGTTGAGAAATTCTACTATAAGAGGACTATAAACCATGACAACATTCTCAACACCAAGAAAATCAATTACTTCAATGATTAACAACTTCTCAAGATTAGGCCCACATGCATCTTGTTTTTCTAACAAAGAGTGTAAGGAATCTACCTCGCCATCCATTTCCTTAGTGGTGAGAAGATCAAGGCATGAAGAATTCGAAGGGACAATTGTAGCTTCCAAGGGCTCGAACTCTTCAAAGATTGGTGCATAAGCATCCTGTTTAGCCAACAACGAATACAAGTAATCCACTTCGGCATCCATTTCCTTAGAGGTGAGAGGTTTTGCCAATGGATCTTCATAGTAGATGCCCGAAGTGTCAAGCATGTTCATCTCGTGAGCAAAGAGTAATTCCTCCGGGGAAGGATCAAGATACGGGAGATCAGAAGAGATAACCTTAGCGGTGAGGCATTTCTCCCCCGGCTCATCACAAAGAGGGGGATCCATAAGAGGAGAACTCTGGACCTCACTTTCATCAATAAGCTCGTCATTCCATGCAGACTCTGAAGAGCTGTCACAATCAAAATTAACACTTGCAACAAAGACAGGCGGCTCAATATCCTCTTCCATGGCATTTGAGTTGGACTCTTGACAATGTTTAACAAAAACCCGAGAGTGTAAAATTTGAGCCAATCGATCAAAGAAATCTAAGGCTTCAGCGGGTTCTTTATCAAACAGTTTCCCATCGCACAACATGTCAATGAAAGCATGACTCTTTGGAGAAAGTCCATTACAAAAATAGTTAGCAATTTGGAAATTTTCAAAGCCATGATTCGAGACTGCATTGAGCAAGTCTTTGTACCTTCCCCAACATGCATAAAATGACTCATTCTCTCTTTCAACAAAGGTTTGAATTTGTTTTTTACGAACCCACGTATAAAAAATGGGAAGGAACTTGTTATAGAATGCATTTAGCAAATCAACCCAAGTCAGCACAGATTGAGGGTTCAAGGAATTGAGCCAAGTTTTGGCACTACCCCTTAAAGAGAGAGAAAAGAATTTCACCCACGCGGACTCTGATTTCACAATGGCACCAAAGGCACCAAGTTTGTCCTTGAAAGATGCAACATGTTTGTAAGGGTGTTCGTGCTCCATGCCATGGAAGCGGGGCAACAAATTAGAAAATTTCATTTGTATCCTAAATACATTGACAGTAGGAGCGGTGGGGGCAACTATGCAAGAATATGGATAAGCATAATCGGGATAAGAGTATTCCCACATAGTCATGGGGACTATTTTCCCATTTGCTGCCACCATTCTATTAGATAGATAAGACATAAAATAAACAGGCTAGAGAGGTTATGCCGCCACCTCTCTCAAAACAGTTCCATGGGGTTAAGCCACCACCGCGTTATATGGACAACAAAAAGAGAAGGCAATCGATACTTAATCTAGTTTTGTTACACCTCAAGTTTGATAAGATGATCGGTTAGAGGTCTCCGCTAGATTAAGTATGAATTGCGCAAAGTAAAATAAAGTGGAATACTTACAGTGGTTTATCGAACCTCCAAATAAGCTAAATAAGACTTCCCCGGCAACGGCGCCAAAAATTTGCTTCTGTCTGGACCTAACCTCTTAGAAAGGTTCACACCCCAAGCGTAGGGCTAGGTCGTTGAAAACATAATAACCGGTAAGACCGGAATCATTCCCACAGAGAAATCTTCTTTAGCGAATTCAGATTAGATGTTATGTAAAGAGTTTTGGCGTTCAAGCGGCCAACTTTGGTATTCGAATTGAATGACGATATTTAAACTTGGAATTTAAACTAGATTAGAGATGGTCGAGTCATAGGGATTGGTTTACCCACGACTTAGCCGTCAAATGGTTCCTTCATCTAACTCATGAGTGAACCGAAACCGTCCGGATTCCACTTGAATAATTAAAAGCTGAAGACTACTTGTAACTTAACTCAAAGTTCTAATTCAAATTGAACTCATTTAACGCAAGTGAGAGACGAAAAAGAATCGTTCGCACGCGTAGGATTATCAAGCACGTAGCATAAGACAATAGACTTCATTGATCAAAGAAGCCACCAACCCCATGATCAATACTAGAAATCATGGGTTTAATTCATTCAAAACCTTGAAATTAAGCTAAAGTTTAAGAGAAACCATTTAATCGACTAATTCATAGGGAACCTCACCCCATGACCAAACCTATGAACTACTCCCACATAGCAAAAAGACTAGAAATTATGCTAGGAAATGAAAACATGATTAGCCGATAGAAAAGGAAAGAAACTTGATTTATATGAAGATCTAACAAGTAGCTACAACATTAATACACGAGAAAACATCAAAACTATTAAACTTACTTGAGTACTTGAGGATTGAAAGCTTGAAAAACTAAGAACACAAAATGAAAATCCTGGAGAGCAAAAAAAAGACTTAAAGTGTAAAGATTACATATTGGCCATAAATGGCATAAAAGACTACAAATAGGCCTAAACAATCAGCCAAAAAGTGGACCAAAAAGTCCCTAAAATATCCCAAAAACATTCTAAAAGTAGAAACTTTCCATATATGGAAAGTTGAAAAAGTTAACAAAAATCTGCACTACGGGCTTGGGTACCAATAGCTCAAAAACGAGGTCTTGGTACCAGCCAAACTGTCTTCCAATTCGGCAAGATGGTACCAATAGCTCAAAAACGAGGTATTGGTACCTCTGTGTGAAATCTACAGAACAGGGTCAGCTTAGGCCATCATGCCTTGTCGTGCCCCGACGGCCTTCCAAAACTTGATTACATGATCAACGGGACTTGGCGGCGGTATGCCTTATGGCCTTGTACTCTCGGATGCCCTCAAGGGCTATCCTCGATGCATATGCCTCACTTCCGAAGCCTTGGCACGTTCCTTGCCAACCTTGACCTCCGGCCAATCTCCGAGGCTTCTTGTGACACAATTAGGCTTTGGTGAAAATGAAATGAGTACCGGCGGGCATTTGGACACTTGTTTCATCCCGGAACGTTGATTGGCATTCAAAACCTCATTTTAAGCACGTTTAACCTGAAATGCACACAAAAATACCTTACGTGCGATATTGGATAAAAACGACTACTTTAAGCAAATAAAAGCCACAAATTAGAGGATTAAAGCCCCAAGATTATACAATCTTGGGTGCTAATCAATCTGCAGGAGACAAAAGTTGTCGATAGGATAAGCAAAGGTATCGATAACATCCTTAAATGATTCCCCGGAGAAGACTGTTATCGATAACTCCAAAAAAATGTTATCGATACCTTTAGGTCTAGATAACTTCTGGACCAAAATGGAACAAATGTTATCGATACCGTTGAGGATTTTATCGATAACATTATGCAAAACTGCTGATTTCAGGTTGGCTTCAACTTCAGCAAACAGCTCTCTGCAACTTCACAGCTCTTCAGCATCTTATTTTCATTCTCGAAACTTAAGTAAAGACTACATTTTAAACCTTTCTTTTACCTTTTCTTTATTTTAATTTATTTAATGAAAATAAGAAAGTACCTCCCATTTGAAAACAATGGCATTACCAGAATTTCAAGATTTCAATTTTATCAAAATATCAACTCACCACTTTTAGTACAAAACAGAAAACTGCATATTTTTCACAGGAGAAAATGGCTCAAAACATGACCTTGCGCTTCAAATAAAACCTTGTAACTTTGTAGTTACTTTTAGAAAAATTCAAGGATCAATTACCGCCATTTTTAATCTTGAAAATCGATACTTTTTCAGAAAGTCATTTTTTCATACTTAGACATATTTTAAGGGGCCGACAGGGTCTTCGGGTACTTGGAAGCACTTGGATCATGCATGGCGTTGAAATGCGTATTATTTGCACATTTTACCAGAAAACATTAAAAACACACCTTACGTGCAATATCGCTATAAAAGCTTAAATAAACGTAAGATAAAACAACATAAAGCGGGACTAGTCCCACCAAATATCTGCAATAATGAGTGCTCATCATTTGGAGATCCCGAGTATGCTTCAAAGCTTCTTTTCATGACTTTTGGGACTCGGTCGCGGAGCGCCACGTGGTCGTTGGTGCTTGGACACCCTCCGGACTATCCATGGCCTACAAATGTGCCTTATTCAAACGATTTATTTGAAAACACCAAAAACACACATTTCGTGCAATATCGTTTAAATCAAGCAAGTGATGCATTTGTGTGTTACAAAAATGAGAGAGATAAGCACTATTATTTACAATCTTGAGGGCTTATCAATTTGGTTGCCGAAAATAAACAATTGGCGACTAAATTAATAGTCGGCAAAGATAACATTAGGCGACAAACATTTTAGTCGGCAAAAGCTACCATTCGGCTACCAAAGGTTATTTGGTCCAAAAAAAAAAAAACAATTGGCGACCAAAAAATTAGTCGGCAATGAAAAATTTTATATATTATGTATCATAATAAACTTATGTAATTTATATCATCATATATCTTTTTTTTGTCCGATTATTTGGCTACCAACATACGATGAACTTGATGTTTTGTAGGGATCATCTAATCAATAACATTTACAAAATGTACAAATTAGATGAAAATAACATATTGTTTATGGGCCCATAATCAAAGTACGTATATCAAAGTGTATTACCTTTATTGTATATAATAATTACCGATCATGCGACTATAGCTATCTGATCAACTCCAATATTTTGCATGACCAAATTGGCGACCAAAATTTTTAGTCGCGGAAACCTTTTGGCGACTAAAAACAACCATTTGGCGAGTATTATTTTTGTCGGCAAAAGTGTTTTTTCTTGTAGTGACCCAAGAAAATTACCAAAATATTTGCTTATCAAAAAAAAAAAAACCAGAATATTAGTAGAAAAATGAAAATGAGGACACAACAACAAAATACCGGTTAGTTGATGTAAGTACACATGAAATTAGTAGAGAACACATATGTTGGTCTATTTTTGAAATGAAGACAATTTTCAGCAGATGGCTCGCAGGCCTCAGGCGACACATAGAGTAAATGAAAGGCCAATGTTTCTTGAGAGTCGATGAAAGATGTGTGTAATTCCCAACTTCAAATCGATGTCATGCTACCAAAGATCATTTATCTGTGTCTTTCGTCTTTTTCTATTCCTTCTATTGTGTGATTTCTACGTTCCACAATTACTAAAACCCGAGGGTTTGAGGATTGATCATGTTGTTTAACTCCTAGTCTAAACCAGCGCATCTCGACTAATCTCGAGATTTTGAATTAATATGACCAGAGAAATTTTCCAATAACGTTTTTAAAAACTATACTGACTAGGAGAGTCAAACTTACGAGATAAGGGGGAATAAACTCCTTATTTGCTCCGTATCCAAAAAATATACTCTTTCCGCTTTGTCTTTTCTTTTCCTCAGATCTCTTTATTCGTTTGGAATCCAAGAGTCATGCTCGATCACTTGAGAGAAACCAACTACTAGATAACGGTTCAATAAAGTGATGATCAGCTTTGACCAAAGGTTAACAAGTTGGTTAGTGCATGTGAGCTTTGAAACATTTACTACTATTTATTATATTACTTTTGGAAAGTAGAGCAAAATTTCAATGATCTTTGAAACAAAGTTGGCATGATTTGCGCTTACTCTATAATCTACACCGGATTAGGTTATGTTAGTTATCTAGTCATACTTTGATTTGGCCTCAATTTCAGACATTTGGGGCCCAACACATGGAGTTATAGTTTTGTTTTGTTTAAAATTGCAAGCGTCCCGAGACACAAGATTCGATTTGATTTGATTGGGTTAAGCACGGTCGGCTCTGGGCCAACTTGCGTGCACTTCGGACTAATTTCTATAGGCTTTTCACACACTTACTCGTGAAGGTGAGTTAACCCTAAGATCTGTTGATAAGGAATCGAACCCAAAACCTTAGGCGAAAGCATGCAGACCCCTAATTATCCATATTAATTAATGTTGAGAGTTTAGATGCATGCACGATTTCAAAGCCTAAAAGGAGCGCTATGCCCAAATTTTACTGGACATACAGATATGTGTGAAGGCAGGAATATGTTCGCCTCTTAAATTGGAATGTTCTGTTCTATAGGAAAACATATTCAGTGCAAATGCAACAAATTTTAAATGCCACTAATCAGAACTAAGTACTTCCTCCCTTTCTTTTTTAGAGTCCAGTATTCTATTTTGGGCTGTCCCTTAATAAGTGTCCATCTTATAAAGTTAGTTGATAAAAATTGGTTCATCTTCTATTTTGCCCGTAAAAGTAGATTTCATTTTGAAAAGTTACTAAGATAGTGAGTAAAAGTGTAATGATGATGTCTCCATAGAGGGTAAGTAAGAAAAGTGGAGATAAATTGATGTGAAATGTGTAATGATGATGTCTCCTTGACAAGTTGGAGTTACGAAGCAGAACACTTAAAAATGGACAGAGAGAGTAATAAATATTTACATCATGCCTTTTTATGGGTTAAAACTAATTTTGTTTAGCTTTTACTAATCCACTATGGTTTATTTAACTATTGGAAACATATTTTTCTTACTTTTTAAGATGCGAAAAAACACTAACCAAGTGTTTAAAACCAATGCGTAAATAATTCAAGCCAATATTTAAAAATGCCTCCTAACCCTATCCTAGACGTCGGCAATGCCATTTAACTTGAAGGCCCTGTTAATCCAAAAAAAAAAAAACCCTAACTAGGTCATGATCTTGGCCCTGTTATGCTAAGATTTTTACGGAGTATTTTTTAAGTATTTATTTTTGGCTAAGGTTTTTACTATTTTTTAAAGATAAATCAATTTCTCATAATATATCACATTTAATTTAAAAAATAAGTGTTTAATTAATGAAACACACCGCGTAAGGCTTGGCCCGCCCCACGTTAATCCAACCATGTTGTGGTTCCTACTACTATATGGGATTTTGTATTGAATAGTAATACCATATGGGATTTTGAATTGAATAGTAATACCGCCATATAATATGATCGATAATATAATATACCCCTAACGCAGAGGTAAAATGAAGCTACTAGAGACAATGAGGCATATTTTATTCTTCTTATATCTTATATTTTTTATTCTAAGTATCTATCTACACAGTGTTTAGTGTCATTTAGTCATTCGAAGAGTTGTTCAAAGAGTCTTCTTAGTTTTTGTAGTCAAATATATATTAGGTCTTATTAATTATCGTCTAGAAAATATAAGTTTATTTTTCCTATGCTTGAAGGATGTTCCCACAACTACTATATATTTATATCCATATATCATTTGCTATGAATGAAATGAGTAGTTTTGAGTGTTTGAGTTTAATAGCCAATGGCTTGTGAGAAGATTAGTTATTCTTATTAACTCTCATCCTTTGGAGAATTTTGATAGGTGGCGAGTTTATTTAAGCCTTGTATCCCTTATTACACATCTCGGGTGATGATTATCTGTATTCTCTAGAGTTCTATCTTGGGTGGTGACACTACAACACGAAAGGGTTATGGCGAGAAAAATGGATTTCATCGCTAATTCAATTTCGTCGCCTTTTCTAGCAAGGAAACAGATTTCCTCACCAAAAGGCCATTTTTAGCCAGGAAAAATAAATTTCCTCGCCAAAGGGCATTTTCTAGCGAGGAAAAACAGATTTCCTTACCAAAGGGCATTTTCTAGCAAGGAAAAATAGATTTCCTCGCCTCTTGTACGACTTATTAATTTTTTATATATACATCATTATTAATTATGTTTATATGTATTTGTAATATCATGATGGTAAAGACATATAATAAACTACATAGTTTAATGCCATCATCAAATTTATTCAAATAAAATGGTGATAAACGGAAAAAATTTATTTCGTCACTTTTCTTATTCTAATTAGTAATGAATGATATATTTCACTAATTCTGTGCATTCACTTTTTTTTCATTTTAAATTAATTGTTAACAATGTCAGTTTATTCAAATTGTCATAAAATTTATTGTTTCAATAAATTTTTTTAAAGACATGCTTAAAAAATGTTATTTCATAGTACTTGAGTGTTTTAAAGAGTAGATATTGATGATTTAACCCATATTAATGAAAAACTCAACAAAAGACAAAGTTAAAAACATCTTGAAGTGATGTTGTATTGAAAATATCTCAAAGTTAGATCACCACAAATCTATTTTCAAAACATATACATTACTGCTATCCAGGAATTCATGCAATTTCATTTCTATTATGCATTTATGCAGTAAAGAATTTTTTTTTGTAAACCATTGTTGATTTTTATTCAAACTAACTTAAGTAATTCTAATGGCATTCCTTTGGAACAGATAAGTATGTTAAACATTAATTTCAAACGCAATTTTAAAAGTATCATGCATATTTTTATGTATACATATTAATATTGTGTGTCTGAGAGATATATGGCAATTGAAAATTTTAAAAAATTCGTTAAAGATGAATTTTTAAAAAAATATATTGTCATTAGTGCTTTTTGGATGATCTGAATATTTACAAAATTTTTTCATATTATTATAGCAATGATGAAAAAAGCTTTTAAAAAATAAGCTACGAATCTATATTAATTACCCTTTGTATTTGGAAAAAAAGAAGAAGCCCAAACTCATTCTTAAACATTAACGACACCGATGCCTCTTGTCATTCATAATGTGATACGTACTAAAATATATCTTGAGCTTATGATGACAAAAAACTCATTCCATAAAAGGTAGGATAATCCCATCAAATAATTAGAATAATAACACATATTATTAGTCATTCAAAAGTTGCTATTAGTTACCAATATAACATGTTTCATCCAAAAAAATTATGAATGTGGAGTGTAATGCAGTTGGCCTCCTTTACATATTCTAATGTACATAGGGAGGGTTCGAACCCGTAAGTCTCATCACATTCCCAAAGTCCTCTAGGATAGTATAGATTATGATTAATGAAGGGAAAAAAAAAAACCCAAAAAAATTCTTGTGCTAGCAAAAAATTAAACTTGCTCAAATAAAGTTCAGAATGAATGTTGAAGAAAGTAAGAAATTAAAATTGTGCTACGAATTTGCAAAAAGTCGGAAGATCATAATTAATGTTAAAGAAAGTAAGTTAGAGAGGTGAAAGACATGCTGAAATTATGATATATACCAAAAAGTTCAACATTTTCATCAGAAGTGCAATGTGGTGCACTTGGTAAGTGTTTTGCCTCCTATAGCAGACGTCCAAGGTTCGAGTGCTGCTATATGCGAAGAAACAGTCTTCTTTTTGGATTTCATTTTTTTAGCGAGGAAAATAATTCCGTCGCCAAAACTATAATTAGCAAGGAAATTTTTACTTGCCCATTAGTAAATTCATAGCCTTTACAACGAATGGAATTTGGGAGGAAAAAATTCCTCGCCAATTGTGTCAGAATAGGTGAGGAAATATATTTTTTCCTTGCAAATACCTTTTGCGATGATCTTTTGGCGAGGAAAACTAGCGAGGAAATTTTTTCCTCGCTAATTCATTTTGCGAGGAAATCAAGTTCTTCAGTGAGGAAATTGAATCATCGTTATATCTCTTTCGTGTTGTAGTGTGAGCTTATCCTTTTTTATCCTTTTATTTCCTTGCTTTCAATGTCCGCTGTCAAATAGGTATTAGAGTACAACTATCCATCCTGTAGAGTTTTCATTCCATGGTGTTTGAAGATATCGATAAGAACATGTTGGAAGGAATGTTTTCATATGAATATTCGACAATTTTACAACAAGAAGTAGATTGGAGTTTTCCTCCAATTTTCGATGAGTACACCAAAGATGGACACTTGATTTTGCAGAATGACCCTACCAAGAACAATTAAAATAGTAGTTGTCATTGATGAAGTTGAGAAGTGTTAGTCACATGATGTGGAAGTGATGTGTATGCAAATGGTGAGTATTTGACATTTTGTTGGAATCAAGCACTAATTTTTGATGTGTACGCAAATGGTGAATATTGACATTTTGTCCAGCTTTATCTGAAAATTTTGTTTTCCCTAATGACATCCAATCACATAGTGATGCATGAAACAACTTCATGTTGAAGATTAATTTAACTCAAGAATCAGATTGCACATCAAGAATTTGGAGAGACCATGATTTTTATCACAAAATCAGAGTTGGAGAAATTTTACCACATTTCAAAATTCGTAAACGAATTTTCTCCAACTAGGGAAGAAAATAAGAGTTGGAGAATTTTTACCGCATTTCAAAATTCGTAAACAAATTTTTCCAACCAGAGGAGAATGATGCAAAAGTATGTTGAAGCACGCTACTAGAAACGACGAGGCATATTTTTATTCTTCTTATCATGTCCTTTATTTTCTATTCTAAGTATTTATGCACATAATTTTCAGTGTCATTTAGCCCTTCGAAGAGTTAGTGAGTTATTCAAAGAGTCTTCCCACTTTTTGTCGTCAAATATTAGGTCTTAATAATTAACATTTTGAAAATAAAAATTTATTTTTTCTATATTGGAGGGATGTTCTAACAAGTCCTATATTTATACATCCTTTCTTATAAATGAAATGAGTAGTTTTGAGTGTTTGAGTTTAATAATCGAAGATGGACACTTAATTTTGCAGAATGAGCCTATCAAAAACATGACGGTAGTACTTGTCATTGATGAAGTTGAAAAGTGTTGGTCACATGATGTAGAAGTGACTAAATAATTTAGTTAGAATCAAGCACCAATTTTGGATATGTATGCAAATAGTGAGTATTTTACATTTTGTCCAATTTCATCTGGAAAATCTGTTTTTCCTAATGACATCCAATCACACAGTGTCAAACAATTTCATATTTAGAACTTTTACTCAAAAATCAGATTGCACATCAAGAATATGAAGGGACCTTGATTTTTATCACAAAATCGGAGTTGGAGAAATTATTCCACAATTGAAGATTCGATCAAGGAAGAATTTTCTCCAACTAGAGGAGAATGATGCAAAAGTATAATGAAGCTGCTAGAAACGATGAGGCATATTTTCATACTTCTTATGTCTTCTATTTTTTTAAAAAATATCTATCCACATAGTTTTTAGTGTCATTTAGTGATTCAAAGAGTCAATGACTTGTTCAAAGAGTTTTCCTAATTTTTGTAGTCAAATATTAGGTCTTATTAATTATCGTATTGAAAATATAAGTTTATTTTTCCTATGTTGGAGGGATGTTCCAACAAGAACTATATTAATATATCCTTTGCTATGAATGAAATGAGTAGTTTTGAGTGTTTGAGTTTAATAGCTTATGGCTTGTGAGAAGATTAGTTCTTCTTGTTAACTCTTATCTTTTGATGGATTTCGATAGGTGGCGAGTTTCTTTAAACCTTGTATCCCTTTTTAGACACCTCAGGTGATGATTATCTATATCCCTTGGCGTCCTATCTTGGGTGGTGAGCTTACCTCTTTTTATTTTATCATTTTTTTTCCTTCCTTTCAATATCAATCCACTATCAAATAGGTATTAGAACACAGCTATTTATGTAGAGTTTTAATTCCATAGCGTTTGAAGATATCAATAAGAACATGTTGGAAGAAATTTTTACAACAATAGTAAATTGGAGTTTTCCTCCAATTTACGATGAGAACATCAAAGATGTACACTTGATTTTGCGGAATGATCCTACCAAGAACAATTAATACAGTAGTTGCCATTGATGACGTTGAGAAGTGTTAGTCACATGATGTGGAAGTGACTAAATAATTTTGTTCGAATCAAGCACTAATTTTTTATGTGTACGCAAATGGTGAGTATTTGACATTTTGTCCAGCTTCATCTAGAAAATTTGTTTTCCCTAATGACATCCAATCACATGGTGATACATGAAAATATTTCATGTTGAAGACTTTAACTCAAGAATCAGATTGCACATCAAGAATTTGGAGGGACCTTGATTTTGTCACAAAATCAAAGTTGGAGAAATTTTACCACATTTCAAAATTTGTAAACGAATTGTCTCCAAGCAAGGGAGAATGCTGCAGAAGTATAATGAAGCACGCAACTAGAAACGATGAGGCATATTTTTATTCTTCTTATCATGTCCTTTATTTTCTATTCTAAGTATCTATCTACACAGTTTTTAGTGTCATTTAGTCATTCGAAGAGTCAATGAGTTATTCAAAGAGTCTTTCCAGTTTTTGTCGTCAAATATTTGGTCTTATGAATTACCATCTTGAAAATATAAGTTTATTTTTTCTATGTAAGAGGGATGATCTAACAAGTCCTATATTTATATATCCTTTGTTATGAATGAAATGAGTAGTTTTGAGTGTTCGAGTTTAATAACCTTTGGATTGTAAGAAGATTAGTTATTTTTCTTAACTCTTATCGTTTGGCGGATTCCAATAGGCGAGAGTTTCTTTAAGCCATGTATCTCTTGTTAGACATCTCGGGTGGTGATTATCTGTTTCCCCTAGTGTTTTATCTCGGGTGATGAGCTCACCCTTTTTCAGGGCTGGCTTATAGGCAAGGCCGGGGAAGCCGACGCTTCAGGCCGGAGTTGTGAAATCCGTTCCGTACCGGCCGGTACGTACCGTACCGGTGCTTAAACGGAACACAAAAACTCAAGATCCGTTCCGGTTGAAATACCGGCCTATTCCGGCCAATACCGGATGTACCGGCGGATACCGGTCTGTTTCGGACATTTTTCGGTGTTCCGGCCGATACAAAATTACCTTCTCTCTCTCTCTCTCTCTCTCTCTTTTTTTACATTTTGTTTATGTTTATACTTAAAATTATGCAACTAAAATATTAATTGTGGTAAATCCGAAACGGTACCGGGATGCAGCCCGGTACTGGTACGTACCATTCCAGTAGTAAAAACGGTACGCTGGCTGGTACGATATTGATAACTTTGCTTCCAGCGCCCGAAAAAAATTAAAAACGAGGGCCCTCAAATTTTTAGGATCCCTATATATATATATGGTCCAAAAAAAATGGGAAAAAAGACAGTCAATGATGTGTTTTAATAATTAATACCTGTCAATGACATTTTGTTCATCAACAAATGTTCTGTACTTAAAAAGTATGAATTATCAAAACAAGTCCTAAACCGTCATTTTCCCAAAAAAATCGGCATTAGCCTCCTTTACACAAAATAGGCTCAATTGAAATTTAGGAGCCACAAAATAGGCCCAAATTGTGACATTACTCATTAGAAACACTAAGGCATTAAAAAAGAAAAAAGAAAATAAGGCGTATTCCATAGCAAATACATATTCTTTATTGGTTTCGAATTTTCTATTTTGATTTCTTTTAATACTATTCCCTCTGTCCCAATTTATTTGTCCAATTTGAAAAATACAATTTTTTTTAAGAGAACACAATCATTACACCAATAAATGATCAACTTTTCAAAAGTTGCCCTCCAAACTTTTTGAAAAAAATTACTTTAGTTCAAATGATAAGGGACAAAAAGGGAATTTTGTAGCTTTTGGTCACTTAGTCTTTTAAAGTGGATAAATATTTTGGGACAAGTAAAAGTCAAAAAATGGATAAATAAATTGGGACGGATGGAGTAGAACAATGCATAAAGACCTCTAGCGCGCTTCCAGCCCCTGAAAGTCTTGAGCCGGCCCTGCCCTTTTTTGTCCTTTTATCATTTTCTTTCGTTCCTTTTAACATCTGCTGTCAACCCCCTACCTCTCATCATGGGCAAGGGAGGAGGAACTCATCATGTAGGTCATCACTTTTATTGCTTTATTAATTGCAAAAGAAAAAAGTATATATATATATATATATATATATATATATATATATATGGATTTCATGAAATTACACAACACACCATATTTCAAAATTAGTAAACAGAGAAAACAAGAAAAGGCTCACAAATAAAAATAATAAAGGAAGAACAAGTGGGTGATTCAAAGATCATGATGGCCTGTGCTGGTTGATCAGGGGGCCAAACAATCAGTTAAAGCTACCACAAAAGTGGCACGCCTGGGAACATCGATCGTATGTACTTATGTCATTATTCTTAATTTTCTCTGGCTAAAATGTATGACTAGATTGGGATTGTATTCGGTTCTTTTAGGGTACGGAGGATTAATGTATTGGTTTAGTCGAGATATTAGAGGAAGACGAGTCTTTCGTTTATACCTTCCCCTATAACAAGTGGTCGGAAAGTTTGCTCCATGGTAGATCTGGTCCTGTTTTGCGAAGGTTCTTAATTATTAAGTATTTATTCACCGTTTTACGAGACTGGTTATTCTCTTTTGACACAAGTCCTACAGAGATTTATTTATGCGCGTGTGTGTGAGGTGGAGGGAGGTAGCTAATCTGTTTATATGTTGGTATTTTCAAGTTTTGGATTCCCAACATGTGAAGCAAGGCTCATCCTTGCATTCAGCATCAATTACTAATGCAAATTAAGAAAGAAGTAACTATGAGGGGTGAGAGCCCAAAACGTGGTGCTGTCACAAAATGTTTTACTATTTCAATAAGAGATTTTAGTCCCCAATGTTTTACTTATTTATCGCTTTATGAGACAGATCAGTTTCTCACAATAAATCACTTTTAATTTAAAAAAATAAGTATTTATTTGAAAAATAAGAACTTAATTCTGTTAATGGAACAGGGCCGAGTGGGGAGGTTTAGCAATGATTTTTTATTTTTGAAAAGGAGCAATGATTCAATTTCACACAAGAAAGACAACCGAGAGAATTGACAATTGACAAAAATTACGTGCAAATCAATTGATTGCAACTCGTTGGATTTGTCTGATTCCTATTATTCCCTCCGACTCATATTACTTGGTCTATGCAGAAATTTCAACTTAATAAACTTCAGGATTTTAAGTCAAGAAATTCCCTTGTCCAAGCTAGCTACACCCTCTCTGTGTTTGGACCAAAAAATAGAGTGGGGAGAGGTGCAACGATTCAATTCACACAAGGAAGACAAAGTGAGAGATTTGAAAATGGATAAAAATTACGTGCAAATCGATGGATTGTAATTTGTTGGATTTGTCTGACTTCTATTATTCCCTCTGTCTCATATTACTTGATCTATACGGAAAATTCAACTAATAATAAGTCCAGAATTATTTAAGTCAAGAAATTAAAGTACCACTTCCAAGATACAACCTCTCAATGTTTCGATAAATTAAAAAATGTACCGTATATACTTTGTGTGTGTGTGTGTGTGTGTATATATATATATATATATATCAATGACAAAGTTTTTCACATTTTCTCAAAACAAGAGTAATGATATACTCACATGTTTATCAGAAATGTTACTCTTACAACAGAAATGGCACAGCGTACGTTTGGGCCCGTCTTGTGTCTAACAAAAATAATCGGAATGCTTATTTTCTTCAATATATTTTGCTTAAGATCTCCATAAAAAATCAGCTCCATCCGACATCGATAAGAGCATTTACAAAGTATCCAAAATTGCTTATGAAAATTTCTAAAGTGATTTTTGACGCTTTGTAAACGATCTTATCAATGTCGGATGGAGCTGATTTTTTACAGGGATCTTAAGCAAAATATATTGAACAAAATGAGTGGCTCCGATTATTTTTGTTAGACTCGAAATGGGCCCAAACATGCGTTGTACGCGCTGTCTGTGCCATTTTTACTGTACCAATAGCATTTCTGCATATTTATCAATTTAATCTTCGCGAAGAATGAAAAAAGTTTGAGATCCTTGACATTGACTAGCATTACTTGGTTTCGTAATGTAAAAAGGTCGAATGGCCACCATATTTTGAATATTTTATTGAATAATTTGACAATTGCCTAATTTTCCACACCACTTTTAAAGTGTGAAAAAGGTGGTCGTAATGGGAGGACTGTTATACCAAAATTGCATTGCACTTGTGGAGCAACTGCCGTACTTTTGACAAAATAACATTGAAATTTGTCAAAAATAATTTTAAACGATGTCATTTTGATACCAACACTTGAACTTGCTCTAATATAAAACTATTATTCACACCTCATGATATAATCTATATTTTTTTATTTATAAAAAAGTTTATCAGTAAAATAAATCTTATTTGATAGATCTAACTTAATTTTACTAAACAAATTTTTGTAAACAACATAAGGTATTATAAATCGAGAGGTAGGTTAATAGTATGAATCTACCGTTGGTGCCTAGTTAGCAAGATTGGTTGTCCGCTTCGCTTTACTGCCTCCCTTCTAATCTTTTTTATTCCAAAAAAGTAATATAAATTCTCCATCCGTTCTCATCCTTTAGTCTTTTTTGTGAATTTCAACTATATAAAGGAACACAATCATTACACATTTAAAAACTTATTTTTCTCATTTTACCTTTCAATCATTACCTTTTCTTACTTTTTTGTACTTCGAATTTAAAAAATGGAAGGATAAAAGAGGGCCGCTTATTTTGCCACTTACTTTTTTGTTAACGTCACTACCCTACAAGTGTATTTTTGGTGCAAAAATATACTTGCAAGGAGTGGCTTTAACAAAAAAAATGAGTGACAAAATCATTTCCCAAAAAGAGGAAATCTCATATATATTACCCATTTGGTTTTGAAGTGAGACGATTTTTTTGGGACGAAAAAAAGTTTTAAGTGGAACCAAAGAATGGGGATGGAGGGAGTAATTTGGGAAGTGATAATGTCAAAATTGTTTTTGTTGGTGCCAAAGTCTTGTACATTGCAAATAGTACAAGTCTTTTGTGCAATAGAGTTTTGGAACCAATAAAAACAGTTTTAGTATTATCACTACCTATTTTTAAAATGTGTGTATAGTGATTTCGAATATCCTTTCTGGGTCGAAGTATAATACTGTAAGAGTATCCACAATGGAATAACCAAAACCATAAGATCGCTAAAATTAACAATGTTCCTTCAAAAAAATGCTCACAGTAAGATAACCAAACTTAATAATCTCTTAGCAACTTATTAAATTTTGGCCATTAAATAATCAAAACTAGCAACATTTTGTCAAAATCTTCTCTCTCTCTCCCAACAATGTTTCTAAGAAAAATATTTTTAAAAGAAGTTTTTTTTTTTGGCAAAAACAGTTAAACTGTTTTTCAAAAATTATTTTTTTATTAAAAAATATTTTCTAAACTGTCTTTTACTTTTGAAAAACTGTTATTTTAAAAAATTGTCTTTTTTCAAAAACTATATTTTTTAAAATTTTTCGGAAAAGTATTTTTTCAAAATAAAATTTTTCAAAAAATTATTTTCTATTTCTAATAACCTATTTTTATTAGTTTGAAAATTATTTTTAAAAAATTATTTTATATGGTGATAATTTTTACATTTTTACAGGTTGAAAATATAATGTGACAAGTTTTGATTATTCAATGTTGATTATGCCACTATAGACATCTACATTGCTAACCTCAGCAATCCTTTAAATGAATAATCAAAAGGTGATATGGTAACTTTTGATTATTCAATTTTGATCAATCCACTGTGGATGTTCTTCTAAGTAAAAATATAAGGAAACTGGTTGGTACACCTAACTAAGCCTGTATCCTAGAAACACCCAATCGCTTCTCTGACGAGGTAGTTACGATGGATTGTTTAACCGCTTAAATTATTTTCCCCGGTCGTGCGTATCGAGTCTATCGACCACTAAATATATAAATTCGCACCACCACCACCATCACCGCACCATTAACAGCCGCCGTTCTTAAAAAAGGGACCGACCGAAATTGGCGGCCGGTTAGTGCTCCTCTCCTTTCCCCACTCACGCCCTCTATTTTTAACTGCCCCAAAAAGCCCTTGTCTTCCCCACTAATTACGAAGTTTTGTCAAATCCATGTATAAACAATTCCGGGCGGGCCCGAGACAGAGAGACTGGAGATGATGCGTAAGCCTCGCAGAATAGGAGGGGCTGTAGTGCACTCATCGTATTACATTGTATAATATAGTTGATCCGGCCATTCATTTTGGAACAGACGGCTCAGATTTAATCCAAATTCTTACAAATCTTAGCCGTTCATTGTTCGAATGAAAATCCGAGCCGTCCATTATCAAAACGGACGGTCGAATTGGCAGCAATGCACTTTTAGTGTAGGGGGTGCACTACAGCACCCAAAGTCCAAAAAACAAAAAACAATTGTGAGGCTCACATACTAATTTTCTCTCATACTTCTTGCAGGGGAAGTAGGAGATTTTACAGGGTTCTTTTCAAAAAACAATTTAAAACTAGTTTTTTGCACAATTAAATTATTCGTTTTCAACATTCTCACAAAATTCTCACAAAATTCTTTTATCGAATGAATGCATATAGGCCCCCCCCCCCCCCCCCCCCCCCCCCCCCCCTTCACTGTACTCAAAAAAGTTTCTCAAAGAATTTATTTGCACTAATTTCTTGACAAGCTAGTGAACGTAGTTAACAACACTGTGTTGTTGTATGGGATCCCGGACCGAGTTGAGTTTTGTTCGTCATCTACTTAAGAGAGTGAACATTACATTTCTTCCTATTAGGTTAAATGGTATGGATTGCATTACAAAATGATGTCATACTTACCAAAAAGTATATTGCACGAGTGAGACCTACATCATTTCAACCAATAAAAAGTAGGATAATATTCACCATCTTTTAAGCAGGATGAACAAAATTGCACTCTCCGGGACCACCGAATAACTTCTTCGGTCAATGCACTACAATTGAAGCAATTGACATAAATTAGAATTTCTAGTTGTTAGAGGAGTTGTAGAAACTGTGACTTACCTTTTACAGAGATGGAAAATTAATTTAAAGTTAGTGGCACGAGATTCAATACAAAGGTGTGTCGATCGATAAGTCTTATTCGTCTTTTTTTTTTTTTTTTGGGTCAAGCGGAAAATTTATTATTCGACTTATTTGGTTGCATGAAAAGTGAGAAAAATATTTTTACATGTAAAAAACTTTTTATTAATTAAATGAAAATGATTACACACTTAAATTTTTTATAAGTTATTTATGAACCATTGTCTTCTATTGCAATTCTCACTACTCAGTTTCCGTGATCGTCAATTCTGATCCACGTTCAATTCCCTTATTCTCTCTCTCTCTCTCTCTCTACACTATTTTTTCGAGTTTTGAAAATATTTTTCAAATGCCAACCAAACACTGAAAAATAAAAGTTTGAAATTTATTTTCTGAAAAATAACATTTTACATCGAAACAAACGGAGCCTAGATTTCTTAGTATTACAAAAATTTTAAATTAATTCATCGGTAAATTATCTTGCAATCGTACTTTTCTTGCCTGAAAAATCACGAGTTGTCAAAGAAACGTTCCTCAAGCATATCCAGTTTTTTGAAAAATAAAAAGGATAAAAGGAAAATTTTCTTTCAAGGGAGGCGTAAAATGGGTGATTCCTACTCTATTTCACCAAAAATACCATAAAATCGTTCTCATCCGAGTTGAGGTATTAATATTGCACGAAAACAATTTTGAAGATAACAAATAAACTTACAAACCATTTACCCAAATTTTAAATGATTAATGTATCAACATGGAAAAACTATTTTAAATGAAAGTTTTTAAAATTTTTCTGTCCCAGATATTTCTATTCTAACACAATACTCCAATTCGGAGGATAGAATATTGCAATGATGAAAATCTTTAAAGGGTTTTAAAGTTTAATATTTGAGTGCACTTTGCACTATAAGCTAAACAAAATTTCCCGGGGTCCAACAGTTTGATTCTGTCAATCCCATTAATTTATTTTATGGCCCTAAGATTATCTCCAACTTTTACTCATAATTTCCCAAAATAAAGTAAAAATTTAATAAAACTTTCCTTTAGTATAAAGAACTTCAATGAAACAGATTAAAATCATACTCCTATATGATTTCATTAAACGTACTACTGAAACGAATGAATAGTCATTCAAAAAATAGAGCTAAAATTTTAATTGTTCCTTAATCTAATTAGTTTTTAATTTGGTATTTATTCGATAACAAAGAATAAAGTGAGTTTTAAAGATTTTAACTCAAATTCTCAAGTTTGACTTAAAATTTTCTTTTGGAACCAGTTACTCTCCGGTCTTTGAAAGTGACGGACTGGCACGTCTTGTTAGAATCTTTGTAGAGAGGATGAGGTAACATCACAAGCTGTTGAACAGCTTTTTGACGAACATTATTTTTCCAATGTTAATTTATATACTTGATAAATTTTAGAAGATGAACAATTCTAATCATTAAAATGGGCTTAAAAAAGCTCAATAATTGTGGAAAAATGACTACTCTAAAATGAGAAGTATGAAAGTACGAAGAGTCCCTGAATTCCTAAATTTCTGAAGGCTTAAGAAGTATGAAAGCTGAAGGAGTCCTTAAATTCCTAAATTTTTGAAAACCTGAAGACATAAGGAATATGAAAGCAAGAAGAGTCCATAAATTTCCAAAGGCCTAAAACCGCCGCACCTCATATAGCTCAAGGCTAATCCTGCTGTAGACCTTTAGTTAAAAACAATTGACACTAACAAGGGCAAAAAAGTAAATCCGGGGCAAGCTATGAAAGGTGTACATATACATAAACATGTTCCATTCCATTCCATTCCATCTCATCATCGAAGCAGCACACGACACTTCTCGCATTATGAAAACCCAACACCCTCTCTTCTCTCTTTTCTCTCTCCTCACCCTTCTCTCACCACCCATCCTCCTCCGCCCAACTGCCGCAGCCGCGTCCTCCGCCCCCGCCTCCAACAGCACAGACTTCATCCGCTCGAGCTGCGGCGCAACCCTCTACCCGGAACTCTGCTACACCTCCCTCGCCGGCTATGCCAGCGCCGTTCAGGAAAACCCGGCCCGGCTCGCCCGTGTCGCCATCGCGGTCAGCCTCACCAAGGTCCGCTCCGCCGCCCGGTACCTCCTCAACGTCTCCCGCCGCGCCGACTACGGCCCCGACCCCCGCGCCGCAGCTGCCGCACACGACTGCGTCTCCGTGTTCGGCGACGCCGCCGACCAGATCCGCGGCTCGCTCAGGCAGATGCGCCGGCTCGGCACAGGCGGCGAGTCGCTGCAGTTCCAGATGAGCAACGTGCAGACGTGGATGAGCGCCGCGCTGACCAACGAGGAGACGTGCACGGACGGGTTCGAGGACGTGGGCGACGGCGACATGAAGACGGAAGTTACGGAGCGGGTGGTGAAGGTGAAGCAGGTCACGAGCAATGCTCTGGCGCTGGTGAATAGCTACGCTTCCAAGGTAACGACGCCGTGACGTCGTTATGTGCAAAGGGTATAGGATTATAGTAATCATCACTAATCAAAAAGAAAAAGAAAAAGAAAAAAGAAACGTACTTGTGTTAGGTGAGTAGTGTGGGCTTGTTTAATTTCTTTTAGGCTTGTGAGTGTGTTATTACCCCTTGATTGGAAAGAAATTAAGGTTTGTTTGGTCCTTTTGTTAGAAAATTGTTACAGTATTATTATTATTTTTCTTTTGATAGTTTTTTCGCTTTCTATTCTGTGAGAAATTAAAGATTTTCAAACTGACAATTAAAATTTCAAGACAATTTGAGTTTTAGGATAAAAGTTAAAATTATGTTTGACTTAATATAAACAACATGCAATCTATTGCAACGTACAATAACAAGTCCACCAAGAGTCCTCCTTAATATAAACACCTTAATTTTCTATATATGAAGCTTTAATTTTGAATTAGTATTAATGACACGGCAGGAGACAGGAATTCTCAACAACATCAAAAACCTTTTCTACTGTAACAAGTTATCAAAATGTCATAATCAAAGTCTCGACTACCGCGACGCGAGGAGTATATATAATTCTAAATAGTAATGCTACACACACAGCAAAAATGTACAGATTTTGTGTACAGATTTGTAGTGGGGTCTACTTTGGGTTCCACACAAATGATTTGAGTCATTTCTTAATTGCAAAACATTTTTTCAAGGGCTCTTGCAAAAAATCAACTCAATTCCGCTACTTATAGGCGCTTGATTTAATCATCAAACTTTTTATTCGGATTTCAAGATAATAAAAAGCTAGATGATTAAATCGAGTACCTATAGGTATTTAGCAGGGGCCCTTGAAAAAATGTTTTACATTTAATGAACGGCTCGAATTATTTGTATGAGACTTGGATTAGACGCCACACACGTATCTATGCGTGATCTGGGTAGAAAATATCTGCGTAAACAGACTGACTGCTAATCTGGAGACAGAAATTAAAATTTCGTCGCATGCGATGGGTATGATGGAATGTATTTAACTCAAATGGCTACGACGACAACTTCAACTTAAGCAGTAATTAAACAAGAAACTTCAAGAACTTTATCCATCTAATCAACCACTTAACTCGTACACCCATGTCCGCCACTGGAGAAGTTTTTCAGTGCCGGGTGGGCACGGGCCGTGTGGTGCCGAGTACTATCTCAGTCGTCTAAATGTGTTTTAGACGGTCCAGATCTATTTGGATAAGTTTTAGTGTAAAATTATCAGAGGCTGTTCCGGTTTCTTAAAAAAGGAAGTTTTAGAAAAGGAAGGTAATTTCAAGCTCAAAAATCATGCGTTTACATAAATAATTTTTTTACAAATATGGATCTTGTTTGATAGATCTCATTGAGATCTTTTAAACGGTGCAAAAAAAATCATAAAATTATTTTTCATTTTCAATATATTTGAGTTTGAAATTTGAAAAAAAAAAGTACTTTTTCAAAAAGAAGGGAAAATGGAACACCCTCAAAACACCCCCTTAAACCCAAATAGATCTGGACTGTCCAAAACACGTTTAGACGGCCGAAATGAGTCCTCGGCACCACGTGACCCGTGCCCATCCAACATTGAAAATTTTCTCCCACCACAGACAAGTTTCAATTTCTACAGTTTGACGTAGCTTTCATATGAACATGACCTACTCATATCACGTTTGACATAGCCATGATTTTCTCTTCTGGGTCTGTAATAATTGTTGCTAAAAATGCAGTGCTTACCGAATTATCCGGCGTTAAAAACTTAAAATCATTTGAGATGGTTGGTGAAAATGTTTTTGATTGCTATAGGACAATGATTAAGGATAAAGAACAAAAGTGGGAAGCCAAAGACCCTGTTCGAGCAAAAAAAAAAGACCCCTTGATTGGCTCGAAATCAAATTTCGTGAGGAAAAAAGAAAAAAGAAAAGATTGGCTCAAATTTGAAAAGAACGACGTGAACTTTTCTTTAAAAATAAATAAAAGACTCATATCAGTATTCATTTTTCGATACAGTCTTCTTTTGATCAATAATTTTTTTTTTTGCAAACATTGAACTTATAGAAAAAGATGAGTATGGACTAACTCATTAGGATTCCCAATTCATTATCCTAAAAAAGGAAACTAACTTAGCTGTCACGCTGCCCATAACTCCCACTAGAACTCGGGAACCTTGTTGTCTTCTAGCTAGGGACATCAATTCTGTTTATTGCTGAGTATAGACAATTCGGATGGGGCTGGCACTCATGTTCTGGGTCCATTATTTATGTTTTTGTATTTAATTTATCAAATACATTCTATGTTTGGATTGGATTTTGAAAAATAGTAGGGATAATAAGTGGAGAGAGATAGAAAGAGAAATGTTGAAAGTAAGAAGAATCTAGCAGGAATTTTTTGAAAAATTCCTTTTAAAAAGTGAAGAGAACAAGCCATATTCTTGAAAAAAAACAAGCCATATTCTTGAAAAAAAATAATAAAGCCTGCACCCAACATCTTCTTTAATAATGAAAAAAGAAGAAGTTATATATCCAATTCAATTCCTTGTCTCTTATTAAACCAAGGAATTTTTCAGTGCGAGCGGGTCTTACCTATGTGGTACCAGCTCAGTGCATCCAAGCCGTCCGATATATTTATAAACAGTTCAGATTAAAACACTCTCTCTTCTCTCACTTCAACACTTTCTCTCTCCAAATCTGAACCGTTTAACCCGAAAAATTTTCCTATTAACTAATATCGTGAATCATGACAAGCAATCTGCAATATTTACAATGCAAAGACAAAGATTTGACACGTTGTACGTATTGCCGGCTGATATATATATATATATGAGAAATCCGTTTCACATGAGGGGGTCCTCATTCTAGTTAAAATGCGGATCTCCTCATTTCTCTTTTTTTTTTTATCGAATTTTAATGATCCGAGCCATTTAATGTGATCAGAACGTGATTTTAAGAGTACTCACGACAAATCGACACAAAAAAAAAGACCGGAAAGAGCTTGATTTGAGCAATTTTTATTTGAACCGTTCAATAAAAAACAGTTTGAAACTGTTCGGTTGAAACCCTTCCCTGTCATATTTTTTGCCGATTTCTAACAAGTACTCTTAAAATCACGTTCAAAAACATTGACATCTCGGATTATCGAAATTCGATCGGAAAAGAGAGGTCAACATATTAATTAAAATAAGGATCACCTCATTTGAAACAAACCATATGATACAGTATTAAACTAATTTATTTAAAATTCCGTCTATACAAGTCCACGTCACCTGCCTGAAGGCTTTTAAGTTTCATTTTCAAACATTTTTGGTCACCTAGCTACATTTGGGGGTTTTGAATTTTTGGTCCCGACTGAAAGGCACTATGCTATTGTTTTATATTTTTTGAATTTTGAAATTAAAACCAATAATAATCTACATACAAGCCTTGAGAAAATGCAACTTAGGAGGCTGATTAATTGTGCATGCATGGGTCTGGCTGGGCAAGTTAGGAGCGTCTTTTTTGACCAATCCGTACGTACTTAATTGACGGATTGATAAATTTATAATCCACTGCCAATTCACCGACCTTTAAAACCAACGGGTTGGTTGATTTTGTTTTTGACAGTTTTGAGTCTTTTGAGTACTTAGTGGATTAATTAGGTGGGTTGAGCAGGCCGGAAAATTAATTCACTATTTGAGCAAAGCATGAAACCAGTAGCTAGCTAATAGCCAACATATATAGGCCATGTCCTAATTAATTGTTCATACAAAAACCAATGAACTACTCCGTAGCTAATAGTCCATAAAAACCTATAGACCACAAAATAGTTCATTAATTTCGAAATGAAAACTCAAAATTGCTTGATACTCCAGTAGATATTACACATGTATATATGGATACTCCAATAGCTGTTATTTGATACTTATATCTTCTTGTCTTATCTCTTTTTTTATCATAACTGATTTATGCATATGTTTTCTGATTTTCTTGATGAGATTTTGTTAAAAAGATAACCTTTTTATATTGATTTTGACAAGAGAAACCTATCGACAATATTGCGCGTGTTTCATATGGATCAACTTCAGGAAATTTAATTAAGGTACGTAAAAGAATAAGTAAATTAGAAATCACTTCTTAGTCTCGTTTTCTTTTTTGAATTGTGTTGAAGTTTGGCCCCAATTTTTTAAATTTTTTCTTTTTGAGGAATCAAACACTAGTAGAATCGATTGAAAATGGTGGTTTAATTGGTGGGAGTGTAAAATATTAGTGGTTCTGTGGACGAGGGAAGCAAAAGTCACATTCAAAGCACATCATATATATCGATGTGTAACCTTAATTAGCTAGGTTAATTTGGTTTCATCTGCTTTTATTGATGAACTCGATAAGAGTACAGGGGATGGAGGAAGTAAGCTAAAGCCTCACAACCATACCTTACAACCAAGAGCAAAAACAAAAGAAAAGAAAAGAAAATGACATCATCCAACAAAGCATTATTGGATGATGGATGGAAAGCCGAAGCCACTAGAATGATTATTTTTAGTTGGTGGTAACACGGTACTACTTAATCACCAATTTTCGGCAAATGTCCCATTTTAGTTTTATTTAAACCACAACGTTTTCTGGTATGGTGGTGAAGCCAAAACTTAAAACTAGATACGGTGTTCAAAAGTTAACCATTAATTATAATACCAAAAAATAATTTTTTTGATTGTTCAATTATCCACCGTCATATAAAGGAATAGAACTCGACATTCTTTTAAATCTTGAAATTCGTCACAAGAATGATTGTAATTGAATTCCCGAGAAATTTATCGAAGAGAATGATTTTGCTATTGAATTGGACCGAGAGGGTGATGCGCCCATTCGGTAGTCATTGAAGTTTACCAAACGATCATCAAATTCAATTATTTATTTACCGGACTACAACTAAAGATTTGCATAGTATAGTGATGAAGTCCGAGTCGATCTACAGGGAGCTCGAATATAGCTTGTTTGGATTGTTAGTATAAGGGCTTGTGGCATTTAGGCGGCCAACTTTTAGTTTTCCTTTGAGATGTGAGAAATACCCTTATGAAAAAGACTGGAAAATGAGTTTGGACTAAGAATTAAAGGCGGCAAGGCACAAAAGTTCATAACACCAGTAAATGAAGCCCATCAATTTTTCTCAATGAAAACACAGTTGAATCACACGGCATAAGTTATCAACCGGAACGTTTAGCGGTGAAAATAGTTAGACTTGATATAGAGTTTGAATAATAAGCTAAACACAAGGCGTGACATCGCTCACAGAACCATGTGAGAGAGCCCATGATCACCGGAGATTAACAACGCCAAGACTTGCATTCAAACTTGATATCAAGGTCATGAACTAGAAGCAGAGTTTGGAAAGTGAGCAAGTTCTTTGGTTCTTTTGGCAAACACGAGGCGAGACATAGCTCATGGAACCATATGAGCGAGCATATGATCACCGGAGGTTAATATCGACAAATTTTGTTACATAAAAGACAAACCACGCACATTTCCAAACCATACCTCAAGTCTTATGTTGAGAAAGGCAAGATTAACTGAAGTCACAAGGTGTTATTCACCCCATGGCCGAGCCTAAAAGACTACTCACACATAATGAAAAGACTAGAAAGCTTGCTTAAGGAAGAAAACATGATTTACCAATAGAAATGAAAATAAACTTGATATTAAGGAGAATCTAAAGCGTAGCTACAACATTAACAAACGGGAAATTGACAAACGAACTAAACTTACTTAAGTT
Organism: Rhododendron simsii; assembly: GCA_014282245.1. Taxonomy (NCBI): domain Eukaryota; kingdom Viridiplantae; phylum Streptophyta; class Magnoliopsida; order Ericales; family Ericaceae; genus Rhododendron; species Rhododendron simsii. The sequence goes on along the minus strand of WJXA01000065.1, from coordinate 59,835 downwards.
CTAAGGAAAATAAGCTTGAATAACAATGGAGAACTCTCCTAGAGAGAGAACTAAAACTAGAACATAAAATGGATCCTCCAACTAAAGTGAGGGAGAAGAGTATTTATACAACTTATCTTCTCTCTCAACAAATATCCTATAAACATACTATAAGTAACAAGTATTCCATAAATGGAAGGTCCAAAAAGCAGTAAATATCTGGCCGAAGGCTCATGGTATCGATACGGATTAAGCAAAATATCGATACTACGCTGCTAAGTTGAAAAGGGCCATTTCCCCGTAACGCTCCCGTGTCGATACGGATTAAGGCTGTATCGATACAATATCCTCTGCCTTCCCACGAAGCTAATGCGTATCGATACAGATTAAGGTTGTATCGATACCATGATGTTATCTCCAGTCTTCAGGTCAGGCTTCAAAACTTGGCACCCGACGGCTCCCAACAATTTTCAAAGCTCCATAGCACCTTATTTTCATTCTCTAAACTTAAGTAAAAACTACATTTTAAACCTTTCTTTTACCTTTTCTTTACTTTAATTTATTTAATGAAAATAAGAAAGTACCCCCCATTTGGAAACAATGGCGTTACCAGAATTTCAATATTCCAATTAAATCAAAATGTCAACCCCCCACTTTTAGTGTAAAATGGAAAACTGCACGTTTTTCTCAAGCGAAAATGGCTCAAAACATGACCTTACTCTTCAAATAAAACCTTGCAACTTTGTAGTTACTCTTAGAAAAATTCAAGGATCAATTACCGCCATTTTTTATCTCAAAAATCAGAACTTTATCAGAAAGTCATTTTTCCATACTTAGACAGATTTTCAGGGGCCGACAGGGTCTTCGGGTACTTGAAAGCACTTGGGCCATCCATGGCGTCGAAATGCGCCTTATTTACATAGTTTACTTGAAAACACTAAACAAACTACCTTACAAGTAATATCGAATAATTGCTAAATAAACATAAGTTAAAACAACATAAAATGGGACTAGTCACACCAAATATTTACAATAATGGTTGCTCATCAGAGGGGAATAAAACAATTTTTATCTACCAAGAGGGTGTTCTTGTGTAGCCCTAGTTTTTAACCCCTATTACTTTTGGAACGGGGGTGGCATGTACCACCGCCCCGCCAATTGCCTCCGCCCTTGATAAGCTATCATATCTTATACTCTCTCTGTTCCAAATTGGATGTCAATTAATTTTGATATCCGTGCCAATTTCAATTCCTTATATCTTTCAATATGGATCTCAAAAAATATGCAATATAGATCTTGTTTGATAGTTCTCGATTAGTTTTATTATACAAAGTTTTCAAACTCATAAAAACATTATAAATTGAAAGATATAAAGATGAAAAATTACACGAGTTTCAAAAATTGAAAACATTAGTTTTATTATACAATTATATAACGTTGGATGTTCCAGCCACAAAATGACCCGGTGATAACATAACATAAGAAAATAATAACGGTGGTAGAAGTCAATAATGTGACATCAATGCATGAAAGGGATGGGACTGGCTAGAAATTAAAGCACAAAGTACGTTGTGGGCTGGTTCTTGTTGGAAGGTTTTGAGCCTTCTGGTGTGGAATTCACCAAACATGCATACCCATATGATCAGAGAGAGAGAGTGTCGCTCACGGGTTGCCTTTCACAATGTGACTGTGATTGGGCCATGTTCTTTTCCCAAACTACGATTGTGTAAGGTCGTCACGTGTGGAATGTTTTGTGGGTGTAAATGAGCGGAATCGAGCCGATTTTGTTCAATTCTCGAAAAGTTCGGTTAAGTATAAGTCAGGCTTGAGTTTGGCTGAGGTTCAAATCGAGCCAGGACAATTGAGCTCAAGTTAAGCTTGTAGAATAATTCGAAAGCTCGGGCTCGACTTGTGAATGCTCATTAAACTCAAATCTGAGCCAAACCGAGCTGAATTTAGACTCAAATTTAGTTGTAAGTAATTCTTTTCAAAACTCGGGCTCGGCATGGCAAGGCTTGTCAAACTCAATCGAGCCGAATTTAATTATGCTCTAATCAATACGTTACTAATACATTTTTGTGAGTAATTTTTTTTCAAGTAGTACATCAATATGCCCTGACATATGACAACACGAGGGGAAAATAAAACATCATGATCATGAGTCATGACCAAGACATTTTTGTGCGACAGAATAATACTTCTAACCAAGTTCCCAACCGTCCAAGGACCACAAGTCTTTTATGGTTAAGTTTATCGTTGATCACCAAAAAACATGTTTGATTTGCTTCATGTACGAGAATTTCTACCAATTCTTGATTTTTTGTTCCCCATCAAATCTCATCGTAGTGAGCGCTATCGTAATGCTATTTCTCTTAAAACATTACTTATCAACATTTTTTTGAGCGGTCTTGCTAACCTCCGTGCACTAGGCGGAGGATAATATAACAATAATTCCGAACAAGTTTGAATATTAATGCACTTTCACAAATATCAATATATCTTTCTCGGATATCAATACACATTTTACCTATTATTCTACACTCTCTGGACAAAAGGTTAGAATAATCTACTAGGCGAAACAGGGATGGAATACCTTTCCAGTTCCTTCTATAGGGCCGGAAAGGCTAAATGGATCAATCATATCAGGATGTAAATTTCCTCCTATATGTTGATTATGCAGAGAAATTTTTTTTTTCCTCCACATTAGGTTTTTCATGGGGATCAATCACGGAATTCACTTAATTAATCACGTGGAAGAGCTATATTAATGACTTGTGATTTATCTTCTTTTTTTAATTTTAGATTTGATTTTATTTGGTTTTTGTTAAGTCAAGCTTTTGTTTTTGGTCATTTGAATCAAACTTGTTAATGACCCAACAAGCCCATGTACAAACGAACATGGCCTAAAAGGCAGCAAAACCAATGAGATTTCACTGTGGGCTTTATTATTATTATGCTTCTGGGTTGAGATAGAGATACAGTTGCCCAGGTTCAGTATGAAGTAATAATACCTGGGCTTGACACAAATAAGCTCGGCCTTGCAATATTTGGGATTGGCTAGCTTAAAAGTAGTGATCACCCAACAGCCTGCAGTAGTAAGAACTTGCACAAAAGCCCAGAGTGCTAATTGAGATTAGCCGTAATGTCTGCAACATTTATGCAGAATGACTCCTGGGGGTGGGATCGTGTCGTGTCATAGTAGAATTCTCTTAACCCTAGTTAACCCGACCTGAATAGCTTTTTCGCGTTATCGTGTTGTGTCATATTCGTGTTCCGTGTAAAAAATAGTAGACCCTAACCCGCTAACTTCTTGTCGGGTTATTGTGTTCTTTTATAAATTCACATCCCACGTAGTATCATGTCATGTTTGTATGTATCGTGTCATTTCATGTTCGTGTAAAAATTCTCTCAACTTTAATCCGGCCTGTTTAACTTTTCGTGACGTGTCATATTCATGTTCAGTGTCAAAATTAGCTGATCCTAACCCGCTAAATTTGTGTCAGCTTCATGCCGTGTCGAAAATTTCCCCCCCTAAGAATGAGTCAGGATGGATTTCTCCTAAAAAATTTGTCTATTGCTTAATGACTTAATTTTGGACAAGTTGTACATTTCCGTTAAACAAACTTTAGTTAATGTATGTAAGGAGAAGGTCTTGTCTCGAAATTCTTGTTTTTGTGGGCTTTTGCCCATTTAATATGTGTTGCTCTCCTTAGCTTTTGGGGCGTTTTGTCTTATTCAGAAGAAAAAAAAAATTCGCGTTTACTTGTTTGTTGCCAAAATTTTGTCGATTAGTGATTCATCTCAATGTGAGAAATTAGAAAAGTATTTTTTTTTTTTTTACTTTTACGTTTGTATTTTGAAAATATCTAAGATAAAGCCCAAAAAAATCAATTTTGGAGTGCTTTATCTTAGATATTTCAAAAAATATTTAAGTCAAAGTCATAAGTTTTTACTTTTTTGATTCGTTTAGACGAGGCAAGCCAATAATTCATGAAAATTTAATGCAAAACTATCCAAAGCGAAAAAAAATATAAACAAATACGAAACTCGAAAAGCCCAAACAGAATGGCCCAAAAAACCTCCCAAAAAAAAATGGGGAGAACAACACCTTTAGTCCGTTTCCACGATAGGGACAACTTAAGCTTAGATTTTTCTATGAAAAGAAAGAGAAAAGAAAATTTGGCATTTGAATCAGGGCCTGTGAAACATGGGTGAGTGGCCGAGACCGGCCCAAAACATTTTAGAATGAAGTTTGTGAACTTTAAGCAACAAGCTTCACTCCATATTGAACTGATTCATTAGGCAGCCACTCGAAAAATTATTCATATAATTATTGAACGGTTTAGATTATCGGTGCGGAACTCAGAGTGTTCCGTCTATGCATTGTCGGTTCTCCATATGGTCGGGAGTTGGGGGAGCTGCTGTCTCGGCCAAAGGGGCCGTGCTCCGATCTCGCTCCAATGATTGGAAACAATCACTTCGTAGAGCTTGTCGAGTTGAACAAGTATGTAAAAAATCAGCTCGATCGGATATCATTAAGTGCTTAATCGAAACATTTTTGTCTTGAAAGGAATGGATCCGAATCACTGGATCAAATCTACTAGAACCCATTATTGACAAGGTATATGTGTTCCGATCATACACTTAATGATATCTAATCAAATTGATTTTTTGCATACTTGTTCAATTTAACGAGTTTTACGAAGTAAACGTTTTTTATCATCGAAACAAAACCGGAGCGGGCTCCCTCGATCGGGACAGCACGCTGCTGTCCCTTCAAGGGGACATCAACTCCCCGTCCATATGGTCGGCGCCTTTATCTTTTTCGAAGGCAATAATCGTTCAGTTTCATAATCGATGTGGTTGGTTCCCATAGCAGCGTCGTTTTGCTATTCACTGCTTTATAAGATGGATGCATCTTTAGCTTGGATGGGTGAAAAGTGTATTATAAGGCTATGCTTTTACCAACTTAAGGCCAACTATTCGCAGCCACGTATTTTCTCTTATAGCCTACTATATTTCGGTAAGTGGTTGTTGAAAATCATAAATAGCATTTCGGTAAATAGCTGTTGAAAATAAAATTATGTTTCGGTAACTACATGTCGAAAATATATTCTTTAGCTTCGGATGGGTGATTTCGGTAAAGTGTATTTCGGTAATAACTGTTGGCTATGTTTTTACGAACCTAATTTAAAGAGTAAATTATAATAAGCCCCCCTCAACTAACCCATATTTTTACTTAACCCCCTTAGACTACAAAACTCGACATTGTGCACCCTCTAACTATCCAGAGTTGACACTTAACACCTTTTTGTTAGGTCTCCGTAGGAAAAATGCACCGACGGTCGTCTCTGTCCACCGGACGGCCGATCTGAGCCGTCCAAATTTTTTTGCTAAAATCCTTTTTTCTAAAAAAGTGGTTATTTCTCAAAACACTTCGGTAAAAATATAAAAATATATATATACACTTTTCCTCGTCGAAACGAATCAATAACACACAAAAGTTTAGCGCAAAAGTAACAAATGTGAAAAAAAAAATTCAAATACGACAAAATTCTCAAATTTAAATTAAGTTTATAGGAACGCAGCCAAACTTTTATGCCTTGCCAAATAGGGAACAATAGCTTTCGGTTGGTGTGTAATGTGATGAAATAAAGTACTCTGGTAAGTATTAACCAACTGGCTAGCTCTTACGCCTTTTTCATCGAGTATGGCTTTATTCATATAGCGGTGTAAAGAGGTAATATATGGAGTACTTGATTGTCTGTTTCGGTATTGAACGAATCGAATTTTAATAAAAAAATTTCAGGAAAATTTCATTAAGATCCGAATTGTCTAATACATTCAGGGGCGGAGCCATTAAGAGTCAAGCGGGGTGGGGGGGCGGCCAACCCTGCTGCCTTCCAATTTTTTTAAGAGATTGGTATAATTTTCACCCAATTTTTACTCATTTGACCCCCCTTTTAAATTTATTTTTGCCCCAACTCATATGAGTAGAATTCATTTTTACTCATTTGACCCCACTTAAAAAAAATTCTGACTCCGCCTCTGAATACATTTCGAACGAACGCAATTCACCTCCCTAAACCACTATTCACGGAAGGCTCCGTGAAATAGTTTTTTCCCTTTGATTAAAGTGCAAAATATCAAAGCCAAACAGTTGATGGAACCTCGATTTCTTTTGATGTGTGGTTTAAGTCTTCCAAAATGATAGGGTACTCGTAATACCCTCCTTGGTTAAGGATTTGACACCAGCCATTTCTACGAAGCACACGGAACTTGTCAATTAAGTTTAGCTTTAATCAAGTACTTAAATTGGATCAAATAATTTGCGGGATGTTTAAATGTTACGTCACGTAGCATATTTATCTTGTCTGGAAGACTACACAACCTGATCGTAGTATTCCGAGTACGATTTGAAAGGATCGATAGTTTTTTTTTTCTTAACATCGCATGATGTTCGGTTGGTTAACTTTACCTGCACCTTCACTGATTTGTGAGGTACCAATGTCTCCGTCTACTAACATGGACTCATTTTAAAATCAGGACAAAGTCCCGTGTTAACAAATCCCACAAGAATTAACAACACTTCGAACGTTTCGAACTTGAAAAATAAAAATGAGCAAACCCTAAAGTCTTAAGTACTTTTAATCACTTGGCCAACCCCATAGTGTTCAAAAGGGTAAAGACCATTGGTGTGTGTTTTTTTTGGTGCGTAAGTAAATTTTTTGGGTTTGAGTAAGTAACTATCCACATTTACGAAAGATTTATATATATTAACAAAATATTAGTCAAGTAAGAAAAGCCAAATTGCGGGAACCCAATAATTACACAATAAATCAAGCAAGAGCTCCAAAATGGGAAGAAACACACCACTCAAAAAAGTCCAAAATCTATAGAAATAGTCGGCCTTTGTTTTTTTTTTTTTTCAACCGATAGAAGAGATCATTTGATTCATTTTATATCAGATATGAAGTACAGAGTACAATCCTGAGCCACTACATTCATTGTGAGAATCTACGAGATAACCAAGCCCAATAACTCAAAAAATACACGAAACAAGTTCATTATAGTAACGGCCCTGATTTTCGGTAAATAAAAAATTCGTTAAATATTTGAATTTTTTTAAATTACTTGGATTGCTTTTAATATTTCTTTTTAATCCCTATAGTTCGTCGTAATTATAGTTTAGCCCCTTGAAATTCGTTTCTTGACTTTAAAGCCTACTTGCCAAGCCTAGTTAGTTTCTAACCATCCGGTTAGAGAAACCAAGCTAGGAAGTCACCTAGTTACTTTTCCCTAACCGCAAATGGACCGTTTTGCCCCTCTTGAACTTTGTGAACCTTTTCAACTCTAGTATTGGAAATTTGTTTATTTATTTCTTTTATTATTTTGGTTTTATTCTTTATCCATTGGGCGATAAATGTTAAGGGAACTATTACCATTGGATAATAGAAACCCAATTCTTTATATTAAAAGGGTTCAATGGGAGATTTGAACAAGTACTAATATCTATTGAAAAATAGACTTTTTAAATGTTTTAATGGACTTTATGATTATTTTATTATATAAGTTCCCTAGTAACTATTGTCCATTGGACAATAAAAGCTAGGAAAATTATTATCCATTGGATAATAAGTTCATCTTTCAACCAAGTACAGGGGGTTTATTAATTTAGTCTTTTCTTAAATCCCCATGTGACAAGGTACATATTATTTTAATATAAAAGTTACCAGTTAGGGAATTTATTACCCAATGGTTAAAAGGTTAGTCTTTCATCTAAGTACATGGGTTATTAAACTAGTCATTTTCCTAAATTGCCCATGTGATGAAGTACCTTTATTTTATTAAGTATGTACTTTTGACTTAAGACCTATGATTCTTAAAGTACTCTAGTATTATTCTTTATTGGGGTATTGAACTACCTAGAGTACATTAGTACAAAAGTTTATTAGTTTTAGCATGTGCTTATTAGTTGTTCAAACTTAGTCTTTAAGTTTCTTTGTTTCAAAGTACAAAAGTACTTGTTATTCTTTCTTGCATAACTATATATATGTATGTGTGTACTTGTACTTGAGAGAGAGAGAGGTGCCAAGACGAAAAGAGAGGGAGGGAGAGAGAGAGAGGAAGGAAGAAAGAAGATGGGATTTGGTTGTACTCACCTTGATCTTTCATATCTTTTCAAATCCATGGGGAAACTTCCTTCCTAGCTAAGACTTAATCTCCATTGTCCTTCCATGATTTATTCACACCAAATCTTGTACAAATACCAATTGTTTAAACTTGTTCACACCTCTTTTCTTCCAAGAATCAAATCCAAAGGACCAATCTAGCCATGCAAGCCTAGGGTTAGGTCTTTGATCTTCCAAGATTGCTTGCCATGTGTCAAAATTTGAGCCTTGGAGAGAGAGAGGGGGGCCGGCCTTGAGAGAGGAGAAAGAGCCAAGGTTTTTCCTATAAATAGAAGGCCATTCCAAGCATTTGAACTCACACCTTCAACCATTGCTCTTCCTTCTCTCTAGAATTCTTAGTTTGTTCTTTGTTTTTCTTGTTCTTGAGTTTCTCATGAGTTCTTCAAGAAACTCATCCAAGACCGCCACTAAGCCACCACTCGACCACCCCTTCGATCCATAAAGTAGAGTAGTTTTAGTCAAGATCCAGTTTCAAGAGAAACATTTCTCTTTCGAAGCTATAGAAAGCATTCCATAGGAAGTTACTCTGTCCGACCACCGACGTACTTTCCGTAGTCGTCACTACCGCCAAGAAGAACGGTAGATTAATCCCTACACATTCTCCTTAGTATAACTTTTGTTATTTTAGTTTATGATAAGGTTATCTATTGCTATCGATGAAAATATTCGAAAGGTGTTCTTTTGAAATAATGAAAAGGATGGGGAGTATGTTGAACTCATCACCTTATGTTTTGAGCATGCTAGATAATGAAAAATTAGATGATCTTGCTAGTTTAGTTTCAAGATTATGAAGCATGACTTGTGATTACGTATGTGGAAAGTCCTACCACGGAGTCTTTGCATGTAACGAGACACGAGAACCGAGAAAGTAGAAATACGGCACCTAGGATGTGGTTAATAAAAAGGCATGTTTGAAAAGGGTGAAATGTTTTGGAAACCGCAATGTGGCCGGACATGGTAGCCCATTGTGTGGTGTGAGTTTTGTGTGTGTTCCCATGGGAACCCGGAGCGGCGGAACCATGGTGAGGTATAGCTTGGTTATCTGCGAAGAGGAGCCAATGCAATTGTGTGCCAATGGGAACTCGGAGCGGCGGAACCATTGTGCGGATACTCGGGAACCCGGAGCGGCAGAACCGAGGTTGGATGTGTGTGTAGCTTGGTTATCCGCGGTACGGAGCCAATGCAAAAGATTTTGAAAGGCTTGGTTATCCACGGTACGGAGCCAATGCAAAAGATTTTGAAAGGTTGATTTGTATGTGAAAATGGACACGGTCTATGACGAGTCGCGTAGGAGAAACTCTGAAATCTTGGACACCAACGATAGTTGAATATCGATTGTGGATGTGTTATGGTTACTGTTTGTTATTTATGATATATTGTTCGTAAGTTTTAGGTTAGTGGGTAGGGTTTACTCTATTGAGCTCTTGTAGCTCACGGTGTTATCTTTGGTGACCCTGGCATATTATATCGGTGGCGACGCTGGTATAATGTGTCAGACCTCGTAGACGAACAGGGTGAACTCTACACTTTGGAAGCTTTTGGAGCTGAAGAGCTGGTTAGGAAGGAGGAGCAGGCGGAGCTGTAGATAGGAACCCTAGTTTCCCTTTCTTTGTAACGAAAGTACTCTTGTGAGAGTTATGTTGTAATAAAGAGTCAGACTCTATTTTGAAGTTTCAATAAAATGTCTTATTTAACGTATCCAAAATTGGGGGCGTTACAATTATAGGTTAGAAACAATGAAAGAAAGGAAAAGTCTCCTAAGGAAAGAACACCCACATGCAGATGGGAATCATAAATGCAGATAGGAAGATTCGAACTTCTAACCTTCTAGTGAGATGTAAGGGTCCTGGTCAACTGAGTTAGCCTCAGTAACCTCAGTTAGTTAATTGCTCGAATATTTGAGCAATGAGCACTGAGCCTAACTATGGGCACACCATTTTGGGAAGACCAAATGTACAGTACATAGTGTGAACTCTACACTAATGATCGAAATAATTTAATTTGATTCAAATATTATTTTAAAGGTTCATGCAAAAAATGAGCTTATTTGGATATCGGTAGGTCTTGATCAATATATTCACTTATTCGCCCGGCAATTTCAATGACGAAAATCAATAAGCCATTTATCGATATTGAAATGAGCTTACTTTTTAAAATGACTCTTAAAAACAATTTTAAGCAAATTAAATAGCTTTGATCATTTGTGTGGGACTCCGAGATCGGTCTCATATCCAATTGGTGCACACCAAATTTTGTACCCATTTCTTTTTCTTTTATTTGGTCAAATGAATATTCGTACCCATTGTTTTTTCTTTTTCTTTTGTTTGGTCATACGAGAAAATTCGTACCCACAGGTTTTCGTTTGAGTGACCAAATACTAATGTTCTGTTTAGGATATTATTAATGATAAGAGGGTCAAAGGTCCAATACATCAAAAAGGCTTCTCATCCTCCAGAATTGAGGAAGCAAGCCAAGGGGAATAAAATTCCCAAGTACGTACCCCGTTCTCTCTCATAGCATTCTTGACCACTAAGTGAGCCACTGAATTGCCACATCTCCTTACAAAACTAGCCTTCAATTCATCGAAAGACAACCGCAACTTGTTCACATCAGCAATGAGATCGAACACCCACTTCCGAACTTGTTTCCTCTTGCCTTTGAATCAGATTGATCACATGCTGTGAATCCCCTTCCAAATGAATTGAACCAACTTCAAACCCAACTCGATCATGTGCAAGAATAAGACATACTCTCTCTGGCTGCCAAAGCTTCTATTTCTATCACCACTGGATTTGTTAAGTTGCCGTAGTGCACTGCTCTGGCTGCTCTAAATATGTACCCCCAAATTCATCCCCTGTGACAACCCCTGCACCACTCAATGGTGTTCGGTTTACTCTCTTATAATTATTTGCATGTTCTCTTCTATAATTATGGTGGAGGGCAAAAAGAAATCATCATTGTAATCCAATCGATCTCATCCAATTCTAAAAAAACGCGATATTAATTAGATAATCTTTCAATCTCATTCAAATCAATCACAATAGAATGACTAACAACCTCACTATTAATTAATCATATTCATTACGTATCCCAATCTCATCTCATTACCAAAATCCACCAAATCTATCATAGTAACCAAACGGGACCGAAAAGTAAATACACACAATTTTGAATTAGCTCTACCATAAGAGATTTACCCCGTTCGACAAACCTTCTTAAAAAATAAGCAGCTTATTTCACATTTTCAAACTAAAATATAATACAAATGAAAAATAATTTTTTAATTTTTATTGCACCGTTTAAAAGATCTCAATGACATCTCTATCAAACAAGATCCATATTATTAAAAAAATTATTTGCATAAATACATTATTTTTGAGCTTGAAATTGTCTTCTTAAAAAATAAGTACTTAATTTGAGTTCTGTAACAAACTCTCGAATCTCTCTCTACGCTCTTAGCTACAACTGGTCGTTCTCTCCTACCATGTAAACTATATTAGCAACATATATAGTAAATTTTCTTTTTCAATCAACGACCCAAATTTCTAGTCTTAATACTCACTAATTTAAGGCAACCAAATACAAAACGTTTATAAAATAATACTACCACATTCGGAAATAGTATATAATAGTGATACGTCAAGGAGACTTTTAGCTAATTAATGGTTGGGATTAGCATGTTTTTAATACTGTATCATATATCGAGTCAGTTTTGCGTATGGAAATTTTTTTCTGCATTGACGTATCATATTATCCAATTGGTGATAGTAAAGAACCATGTGATTAGGTTAATGTTAAGATCAATGGTCTTTATCTTTCACCCATATTCTTGCAAGTCTGTGAATTCGTAAATATCTATATAGTACGTACCAAAAGTAGAAAAATCCTTAAAAAAAACTATTCCAACTTTGTAGGGTAAAACGTGGACGAATACCATCTCCGTCGCAAAATGTTTTCCCAGTCTAGAAAACGAGGACGTGCAAATAATAAATTTGCAAGGAAAAGTCAATAATTTATGAATTGAATGAGTTGTTTTAATATATCAACAAAACTTGAATTTTTTCTTTGCAAAAGTGTGTTATATTTCGATCTTCGTTTAGCGAACCAGAAAAATATTTTAAGACAGAGGGAGCGGTTAGTTAACTAGTGGCCACGTAGCAGATTAAGAACTTGATATTCCACGATCACCACATATTTTTGAGACTGGCTGACTGTTCACCTAAAACCAGCTAGAAGGGACGACTCAGTCATAATCAAAACCATTGGTCCTTCACGGGTCATTTCGTATAGTGCTGGCAAGAGAGGGTGGCGGTCAGATAATTCCAACTTTTAGATTTAGACCATTATTACACCAACAGCCCAACATTTATTGCACTGGATGTTGTTGCACTTCTTTTTCTTATTCATAAGTCACCACAAAAGATAGAGTTCCAATATAGTATTCCAAAGTTAGACAATTTTTTTTTATAATCAAGTGTTCGGACCAATTTATACACATTTTATATATGGACTGACCCTAAAAGATGTTGATAAAGGTTTTGAATCTGAGACCTAAGAAGAGACCAAACCCCTCCGCCTCAGCCTTCACCACGAGGCCATGGGTTTCCAAAGTTAACATTTCATATCCTCTGGATTGTGGACATTCAAATTTAAATAATAGTAACCAACTTTTTTGTTCATTTGTGTTTGACCTTTGTTAATTTATTCATTTACTTTTTTATCTTTGTTCGTGACATACCTTCAGTCACAACGGCAGAACAAGAGGCATGGGTCATCGGATTCTTGGAACCAGCTCAACGGCGACGGTGGCGGTGGCGGTGGCGGTGTCTGCATCGGCTTCAGTCTTCAGTTTGGGCAGGAAAGAGCTCAAGTTGGTGTGGCGGGTCCATCCAGGAGAGTTTGTTCTGTGTCCATACCTGGCCATTCATACTTAGCCACTCCAACCCCCTTTCACGAGTGTGATCGACGGGTCCGACTCCGGCGTCTTGGCTCCAGACAATTTTTTTTTTGGGTGTTTTTTTGTTTAGTTCGTTGTTTTTTTATACTTTCGGACCTGTAGCGTCCGCTTTATTGTACTGTGTTTTTCTTTTATTATATATAAATCGAGTTTAATTCTGATAAAAAAAAAAAAAAGGGGGCATGCGTCATCTGTCCCCATTAAAAATAGACAATTTACTCTAGTATTGTGGTTGGTACATGTTTGACTTCACTAAATTGACCCCCAACATGAGCCAAAGTACTAAATAATTACTTGTTAAAACATGTCAATAGTTTATGCGTCTCTGTGTGCGTGTGTGTGTGTTCGATAAAAGGTATTCATAATCAAGTTGTGATCTCCACAATCTAAACCGAAAATCATTAAAGACGTACATAGAATTAGCAAAATGATCGATCATCGGACTAATATACCAGTTAGCGACTTGCAGCTGTCAAACATGCTTATATAGTTATTTGCTTATATATCGATCTTCAAACAATAAACCAATAAGCTAGGAATTAAGTGAAGCAAACATGCTCATCATAAATATAAAACTCGTGGAATTTAAGTATGCGCGCAGATGATGCATATATGGCCATTCACAAATTTCTAAATTTGCAACTGCGTACCTTAATCTTTAATTTCTTGATCCGCCTATGTGAATTGGTCTTACAATCCACAATCCAAAAGCAGGTCTAGTGTGTTTTTGTCTTAATTAAAGGATGAAATAGGATGGAAGCAACGAATAGATAGGAGTATTTCATTTAGTCTTTGTGGGTCTATTAGTTTTGTGGCTCTTAACAAATTCTAGTGGATAGGCTTACGATGGTCTGGCCTTCTATGATTAAGAAATAATATATAGTTAGGATATATTAGTACAAATCGTCTGGGGGATAGACTTACGGTAGGGTATCTAAGGAATGATGATCACATTTGACGACAGTATTAGATGCCTGATTGCTAGGTTATTTATGTTGTATTATTTTAATCCTGATAACATTTATCACATCATTCACGAGTACACTCAACAAATAACCGAAAGTCAATAGGCTTTAGTCCAGTAGGCATCTCCTAGTTCTTTCCACGTTAGAAGCCAAGAGCCCCATCATGGGTGTTTAGGATTTAGGTCTCTGAATAATAGCCTTTGAAATTTACTGTGAACTAACATACTAACTCCTTACTAACTCTCGCTAGTGTATACCATATTGTCAAAAAAAAAAACAAGCTAGTTAGCGAAAAGACCAAAATTTAAAAGGTAAATTAAACAGAAATATCAATGAAATAGTCTAGCTAGATTCGAATTGATATGGTGACCACCACTTCCAGAATGGTCTTTCTTTCTTTTCATTAATCTTTATTATCTATTATAAAGATTAAACGGATCAAGAGCTAGCACATCGACAAAAAGTCACCCAAAACCAAAATCTTGATATTCTGTTAAAAAATAATTTCTCTAAACATTGAATCAAGCTTAAATATTTCGTGCCAATACACGAAACGCATGCTACTTATATTAATTTTTTTTTTTTGCTGATCAAAAAAGAATACTCATTTTAAAATAATCAAGTCATTGACCTATTCAATTTTCGGCTTCAAGAAAGAACCATAGTTGTCATTCTCAAACAACCGTAAAAATATATATCATTTGAAATATTCGTTTCCCACGTAAGCATGATCACTTCCATATATCCAATGGGCTTTTTTTTAATAAACGAGTTGAAATTTCTACTCCTGCCCCTGCTACAGTTGAAGCCAACTGGTGGCCTATAAAATGAACTCTCTCTCTTCTCATATCTCATCATCTAATTTTTTGAGAGAGAGAGATATTTATTATAAGTTGTTAAGAGAGAGAGAGAGAGAGAGAGAGAGAGAGAGAGAGAGAGAGAGAGAGAGAGAGAGAGAGAGAGAGATTTATTGTAAGTTGTTAAAAAGTTTGGTGTCACATGGACAAGTTAGTCGCTATTGTTGTATTAGTCATTTTGGGCCTTGGGTTGGCCCATGGTGCAACAACAACATCACTATGCACCCAAACCCCATACCCTGAATTATGCAATTCCCTTGTCGTCACTAAACCTAATCTGGCCTCCACACACGAAACACAATTCGAGTTACGGGAATCAGCCCTTCAAACCACTTTAGATAAAGCTGAACGAGCACATGGGCTTGTTGCGGCCATGGATGTGACCTCGTTCGACGAGCGAGCCAAGTTGGCATGGGCTGATTGCATGGAGCTCTACGAGGATGCGGTTGACAAGCTCAATCGTTCTCTGGGCTCCGCTGATCAGTCCAGTGCCCAAACGTGGCTGAGCGCCGCCATGACCAACCAACAAACGTGCCGGAATGGTTTTTTTGACTATAACTTATCTTCGTACTTGAACTCTTTCCCCGTTGTTTTAAGTGATTTTTCAAAGATGCTGAGCAATTCACTGGCAATAAACAAGGCTGCAGCTCCGTCAGTGACTGCACTCTCTAGTACTAAAAAGACACGGGGCCGACGCCTTCTTTCTGACGGTTTCCCGGAGTGGGTTTCCGCCGGTGACAGAAAGCTTCTACAGCTGTCCGGTGGAGCACCGGCGGCAGATGTTGTGGTCGCTCAAGACGGTTCTGGCAACTACAAGACCATCTCAGAGGCGGTGGCGGCGTCAAAGAACGGGGGTAAGAGATATGTCATACACGTGAAAGCTGGTGTTTACAAAGAGAATGTTGTGATCAAGAGGTCAATGAAGAACCTGATGTTGGTAGGAGATGGGATTGGTGCTACGATTGTTACCGGTAATAAGAACGCTCAAGATGGCTCCACAACTTTCGCCTCAGCAACTTTTGGTAAGTTTGCCACCTAGTCCAATCTCTAATCACTACTATCTATTTTCACAACTTTTTTTTTTTTACACCAGTAATGCTACAAAAATTCATCTTCATTGAGAACTTTTTTGGGGGGTAAATTAGATTTAATTAAGGAAACAAACCAGAATCAAAAGCATTTGAAGGAAGGCGCAGTGCATGGAACACCTTTTTTTTTGGTTCGTGGATGTTCAGGTCATGCCAGCTTTGTCCACATTGACTATTCTCTTCCTCCGTTAAGTCAAAGGCATATCGAACTATTGCCTGCGATTTTTGGGTTTTGCTCGGAGGAAACTAATAATAAATATTTTTAATAAAATATCATTCTTGGAGTGCACGCAAACTTACTCGTTAATTGGTCTCCACAAGGAGGGTGATAAAAAAAGAAGAGAAACTTTCTTTTCATACAGTATTTTGGATATTAATTCGTATTATTTATCCTGGCCTCAATTAATGAGATAGACTTCAATTAAAGTATTTTTTCTGAAAATTACAAACCATCGTTTTCATTAATTGTCTAGTCAAGTTTTGAGGGAGAAACTATAAAGTTTATGCGCCACTAGTTCGTAATTTTTTTTAACAGTATATATGTCAACGACAGAAATTACTTCTCAGGGGACACAAAGTCAATTTTATTGCTTACCAAAAAAAAAAGTCAACTTTATTGTAAAGAAAAGCCAATTTTCTTATGACAAGAAATTTTTATATTTACTTACATAAATATGGTCGGTTTTGTTTTCCCTCTCGATCAGCTGTTTCCGGAGACGGCTTCATCGCTCGTGACATGACCTTTCAAAACACAGCTGGGCCCCAGAAACACCAGGCAGTCGCGCTACGTGCTGGCTCAGATCTCTCAGTCTTCTATAGCTGCAGCTTCGTGGGCTACCAGGACACACTATACGTCTATTCTCAACGCCAATTCTATCGGGACTGCGACATTTACGGCACCATAGACTTCATTTTTGGGAACGCGGTGTCTGTTCTCCAAAATTGCAACATATACGTGAGAAGACCGATGAGCAATCAGTTCACCACCGTCACGGCGCAAGGAAGGGAGGACCCTAACCAAAACACCGGAATTATCATCCATAATTCCCGCGTCACCGCTGCTTCGGATTTAAAACCGGTCCAGGGTTCAGTCAAGACGTATTTAGGCCGACCGTGGCAGAAGTACTCGAGGACCGTGTTCATGAAATCTTCTCTAGACAGTTTGATTGCCCCGGCGGGTTGGCTTGAGTGGAGCGGGAATTTCGCATTGAGCACGTTGTACTATGGCGAGTACATGAACACGGGAGCCGGTGCGGGTACCAGTGGCAGGGTGAAGTGGCCGGGGTACCGTGTCATGACGAGCGCGACGGAGGCCGGAAAATTCTCCGTCGGGAGCTTTTTGGCCGGAGGTTCGTGGATTCCGTCCACGGGAGTGCCGTTCACTGCTGGATTGTAAAAGGGATATGTGAAAAGTTGGTTGCGCATGGGGTTGGAAAGTGATTTGTAGTATTGTTATATTATAGTGATATATTGTGTGATTCTGGGTTGGCTCGTTGCTGTACAAATTATGTACCGTGAAAGCAAAATGTGTAGGTTTTTATGTAAAACCTGTACCATTAGTTGCTATAACGTGCTGTATTTGGTTGAATTTTGATGTAAATATTTAATTGAGATTCATGAATACAAGTGTACTACTATTTCCTTTGAGATGGTGCAGAGCAGTCAATGCATCCGTTCATTTTGTCACGGATGGTTCAGATCGAATCTAAGTGCATGCAAATCTGAATTCAGTGAGTTTCACACAAAATATTTTAAATTGTTTAGTTAAAATCCGAGTCATCGATTGCCGAGATAGCCGCTCTACAAGGAGAGATGCTTGGCAACATCTCTCATTCCCACATGTACAAAAACGCAAACTCAAGAACACAGTAAATTCAATGCAAGTGAGTTTGTGTACAAACACGCAGATCACGAACACTTTAAATTCAATGCGAGTGAGTTTGTGTGTTTGTAAGTGCTTGTGATACTAGAAGCATTGAATTTAATAGTTGCTTGAGAATATTGCTCTAGCCAATCAAATTGAAAAAGAAAAAACCCTGTTTTGTTTGTTCCAAAAGTAGTCTTGGTTTTTCCCTATAATATAAGAAAATTGAATTTTATTAACTTGGATAGCTATTACAACAAGTTAAAAGTGAGAATTAGAGATACCGATACCAAATCACATACAATAAAGTGGTCCAGACACTCGAGATTAAAAAAAAAAAAACTTGCAATAAAGTAAGGGTGGCAAATTGAACCCAGACCCATTAACAAACCCAGACCCATCAATTAAAAAATAGACCCAACCCAACCCATTTATTAATTGGGTAAGAATGGGTCAAAATCCAACTAACCCATTATTAGTTGAGTCTTAATTGGGCATCAATTGGGTCAACTTAAATGACCCAATGGGCATGAAAGTAACCCATGAAAAATTTCATCTCTTTACCAGATTCCCAATGAATGCAACCCACCCCCTACCACGCCACCACCACGACGGCCACCACCGCTGTCGCCATCACACCACCACCACAACCGCCGCCACCACCATCACAACGCCGCCACCACCACAATGACCACCACCATGCCACTCTCACCACCCCCACCACCATGCCGCCGCCGCCACCACCACCACCACCACCACCACAATGGCTGATTGGGTAGAGGTAGAGTAATTTCAACTCAATCTCTAGTCGACGCTGCCAAATGGAGGAAACTGTCGTGGGCAATTCATCAAACACCTCGTTCCCTCCAGGCCCATTCCGTCTCTCAACGTGACTCTGTCCCTTTCTCTGGCACAGACGAAACCCCCTTTGCAGAGGAAGTGGGATTGGCAAGGTTAAAGATCACGAGATAATATTTCGAATCGAAATTAAGCACATAGAATCCTAATTTCGGTGGTGGCGGTGGCAACATGGTGGTGGAGGTGGTGGCGCAGTGGTGTGGGTGGTGGTGGTGTTGGTGTTGGTGGCACGGTGGCGATGTGGTGGTGGCGGTGGCAGCGTGGTGGTGCCAGTGGTGGGGGTGGTGGCGGTGGTGATGTGGTGGTGGTGGTGGCGGCGGCAGCAGCAGTGGTGGAAAATTCAACTTATGAATGAAAAGCTGGCTTGTTCGTGGCTTATTTTTTTTTATCCTTATTCAATTTTTTTCGCATTTGTTTGTTTTTCATTAATTTTTTTTGTGGATTATTGTTTCGATATGACAGGAGGAATCTAAAAAGTAAAAAATTATTATCGAAACCTAAATTTTTTGAATGAAGACAAAAGTAAACCAATTTTTTTGTTTTTATTCAAAAAAATATGAATTTCGATAGTAAATTTTTACTTTTTAGATTCTTCTAGTCATGTCAAAGCAACAATCCTAAAAAAATTGACAAAAACCAAACAAATGCGAAAAATATTTGAATAACGACAAAAAAAATAAGCCACTTGGATACGCTGCGATTCGGTAACTAAGAGCGACCAATATAGTAATTAAGTGTACAGGGGTAATTTGGTCATTTTTGTAGTAGAGGGATAGTATGGTAATTTTAGTGTACATGGTATTTTATTCCTTTAAATTTACAGGCGTAATATGGTCATTTTAGTGTACATATGTATTTTTGTCATTTTAGTATATATTATGTAATTGGGTAAATGGGCGGGTTGGGTTTGCTTTTAAATAAATGGGTTGGGTTGGGTATGAGTAATTAGACTCATGATTAATGGGTCTAAATGGGTCAATGACCTATTAAAGACCCAACCCACTCATAATTTACCCATTTTGACCCAAACCCGCCCATTTGACACCCCTACAATAAAGTGACATCTTGTTTGATGTTTGATATGTGCAAAACAGATGTTTATGTGTTATTGTTATGCATATTGGTTCATTCTATGTATTTTGGGCGGCAGAATTTAATGAGATCGAGCATGTTTTTTTCCGTTGCAAGAGGGCAAGGGAGGTGTGGAAATTTGGCCCCCTAATTGCTGATTCTAGTTGAAAACATTTGAGTTTTCGGCAATGGTGGATGTCTTTACCACAAGGGAAGATTTCAGAGGTGGACAGCCGGGATGGGAAAGCTCTTGCGTCTTTGATTTGTTGGTCGATTTGGAAAAATAGAAACCAGGATTTGTTTGAGGGCCAGCAATGGGAACCATTAGTAGTTTATGAAAAAGCTCTATTGGCGTGGAAAGAATTCAAGGTGGCGTGTGATTTATTGGAACACAGGGCTCCTCCCTTGTCTTCTCCTTGTACCCAAATCTGGTAGTCTCCACTGGAAGGTTACATAAAGTTAAATGTTGATGGTGCTCTAAATTCTCATGATGGCAATGGTGGTGTGGGTTTTGTGGCTCGGAATAGAGATGCAATATTGGTGGGAGCAGCAATGGAAATATTTAAGGGTCCTCACTCTCCTCGTATGATTGAAGCTTTGGGATTCCAGTTCAGTCTTACTACTGCTTTGCGTTGGGGTTATTCTCGAATTATCGTTGAGGGGGATGCACTTCAGATTGTTCAAGCTCTCAACGGCTATCGATCCTTCGTTGACTATGATACTATTATTTTAGATTGTCTCCAAATTGCTTTGCATTTTTCCTCTTGTCTCTTTTCTCATGTGAAACGTGGTTGTAATAGGGTAGCACATTTTGTGGCTAGGAAATCCCTATCGGGTAATGAGTTGATGAGTAGGAGGGGTGATTTTCCTCAATGGCTCTTGACCCTAGCCCTTGATGATGTTAGAGCCCCTGGCTCATCTTCTATGTCATGATAATAAAATCTCCTTTCGATTGAAAAAAAAAGAAGTTCCTAAACCCACTTATATAAAACCGACACCCCTGCTAGGGTTTACTAGATCTCAAAAATAACTCAAGACCACTAAGATCCTGTTCTACTAAGAGAAATAAGTAAATAAGTACTTAATTATATTTTAAATTAAACGTGATATTGTATTGTGAGAAAATGATCTGTTTCGTGAAACGAAAAATAAGTATTTAAAAAATAAAAATTTTAACGGAAGGGGGCTAAGCTACGTGTGATGTTAAAGCCTAGTAATGATGAGCAAAGTCTTGGACTCTTTGGCCAAGACGTCTCGCGGCCAAGTCCCTATCTGAGTCACTTTCTTTCCTTTTGTCGCTATTATATAGTACCCTTGTACAAAAGGGTCCAAATAAAAATGGAGTACTACTTTTATATGTGGTGCTGAGATGAGCCCATCAAAAAGGGCACTTTATCTTAGAAAGGCTAGGATAAAATCCAATTTTATCATTTTCATGCCAGCCCAATGCGTGGACTTTTGAACATGACTGCATAAACCTTTAGAAACATCTCCAACACTAAGGGCTCGGATCCTGTCCAGACTAGTGAACTCCAAATCGGTATGGTCTAGTTTGTGGCCAAAACCACCAAATCCACCTTCTCCTAAATCAAGGGCTAGGATCTTTGCAAATCACACCCAACCGTCCGTTCTTCCCCCCAAATCAAAACCCTTTTTTCCTCTAAACAGTCCGAACGCACCGATCGTGGTATCTTCACCGCAGCCACCATTATTGACCACCACCACCACTAACCACTTCGATCTCTCTCCCCGACTCTCATCTTTCTTTCTCTCTCAACAAAACCCAACTTCTTCGTTTCATCCTCGGCTGCTCTCTCCTCTCCAACGTTGATCCGCTGTTTACACCATCGCCTCCACCGCCTCTTTTCTCAGAGACAAAGAAGAAGAAAAAGCATTGTTCAAGTTTGAGTGTTTTTTATTTTTGGTAATTTCAAGTATAAATTTATTCTTCAATTGCATGGGACTTATGAAGAATAGAATTGACACCACAGCGCACTAAAGAAAATGGAAAAAAAAAAAAAGAGAAGATAATTGAAGGCAATTACTATAACGAGCAGTCTCTAGTAGCTTGGTGGTGGTGGTGGTGGTCACGTACTGTTTTGAGGGAGAACGAGGGTTTTGATTTGGGGGGAAGAAAGGTTGGGTGTGATTTGAGTAAACTGTCTTACATCCACTAATTTTTTTTTGAAGTGATTCGTGTTATTTTTACCCACACGCACCAAACACAAAGGTATCGTTAATAAAAAAAAGTCTGCAGCAATCGAAAGGTTTCAGTTCAAAACATACAATTATTATCGTGACTAAGTTTTTCTTTCTTATTTTCATTACACAAGTGTATTTGATTACCAAGCTGCTTCTTTTTTTAAGTGCAAAAATACTCCATAAATTTTAAAATATTTTTTTTGGGTAAATTAAATTTTAAAATATTGTCCTAATAGGGAAAAAAAATTTTAATACTCCTATAACGTTGATAAGGACGCACTTGACTTAGCAGCCTCCATCCCATGCCATTAGCAATTTCTAGCTATCGAAGACAATGACTTCCCATCCCACTATAGAGACTCACTTGGATGTCTTCATCGTCGGGTGCCTGGTCATTCAGAGATTAGAAATGGTCATAAGCATGCATAATCTTCCTTAATTGTTTCATTGATGATGCATAACGTATGTTTAGAGACCAGTAAACAAGCAGAGTTAGTACGTTATACTAACCTTTGCATTTTTTAAAACTACGTACTTATAAAGACAGACTTTATCATTTTCAGATAGATACTGATCATCCATAAAACAAGAGACTTCTTATCGAAATAATTTTCAAAAATGCGTAAAAGCAAAAAAATGACTAAAGAGAAAACAATTCCAGATAGATACTGCGAACCTAATAATCCATGTCACAAGTGGGCCCATGGAGGTACATCACGAATGACGGGGATTTGAACCTTGGATCGATCATTAATGCACATAAGCACATATTGATGATGCTTAGGCCCGTTTGATAAAATTGTTGGTTGGACTGTCAAGCGGCTGTTTGGTTACCAAAGGACCTCCCGATTGCTAGTCCATGGAATGAATAAGGCGGACTATAGGGGTATTAATACCGTCATAGAGATGGTATTGGTAATTCAATCCCCTCCTTAACAGTCCAATACCCTCATATATACTATTAATTCAATCCAATCATATCTTATCCTATCTCATGCGAAACAAATATGATATTAATAATCTTATCATCTAATCTTATCTTAAACAAACAAGCAAGTTATCAATCTCATCTCATTACCTATCTCAATCCTAATTTCATCTCTTTACGAATCACACTTATCTATTTTTGTTATTAAACGAGGCTTTAAATCACACCTAATGGGAACGGATTAGATGTTGGGCACTTTTTGACTAATAAAGTGCTTTTTTGGGCCCACTAACCCAAAAAGAACTCACGCTTTTTGAATAATGAAGTGTTTTTTGGGGCCCACTTCGGGTTACGTGTCTCTATGACATCCTAATCAATCTTCTAAATATTCTCACTTTTAGCATTAACCTTGGAAACTTTAGGTGTTGTTCCATTTAGCTTTTTGAATTGATTTTTTTGAGCCTTTTTGGTCTAGTCGTTATTCAATTTTTTTTGTTCGTTTGTTAGTTTTGTAGTAAACTTTTTTGGTTAATTGGTTTGTCTCGACAAAACGAATAGAAAAAGTAAAAAATTATGACTTTTACTCAATATTTTTCAAAAATATCCAACAAAAGTCCAAAAAGCCCAGCTTTTGAGATTTTTGGATTTTTCCTTGAATGTTTTCAAAAATATTTTGACAAAAGTAGTAAAAAATTTTAATTTTTTAATTCCTCTCGTCGAGACGAATCAATAATCCACAAAAGTTTAACTCAAAACTAACAAACACGATTAAGTCACCAATTTAACATCTGATTAGCTCCTCTAATTAAAATACTGCAAGTTTTTAATGGCTCAAGTAACATCGTTTGAAACCAAATTGATTAAATTTAGCAAATCAATGAAGGACCCACAATCTTGAGGCATGTCAATTTCCAGACCTACTAATTATTCAATGGAATAAAAGAGAGCTTTGGTAATCCACCAATAACAATTTGGGTCAAGGTTTAATCAATGAGTTGGCAGTCCAAAATACTCGTCGGGAGGAAAATAAAGTGATTAATTGTATACCCTCTCTGACCTATAATGTGAAGAGTACAATGGATAAGGGTATCCACAATGCTATAATCAAAAATTGATAACCAAAAATTGTCACATCAGCTTTTGATTATTCATTTAAGGGATTGCTAAGGTTAGCAATATAGATATCTACAATGACATAATCAAAATTGGATAATCAAAATTTGTCACATCATCTTTTCAAATTATAAAAAACTAAAAACCGTGAACAGTAGAAAATAATTTATCTAAAAATAGTTTTGAAACTAATAAAAACTATTTACTAGAAATGGAAAATAGTTTTTGAAACTTTTTTTTTGGAAAAAAACTATTTTTAAAAAACTGTTTTCTAAAAAAAAATTATTAAAATAATTTTTTTCCGAAAATATTGTTCAAAAAGAAAGAGAGGGGAAAAGGGAAGAGAGATGGAAAATTTTGTATAATGATTGGTGTATTTAATTGAGAATATATAGGGTATATTAAATTTGATTATTGTCAAAAGGTTGTTAGTTTTGGTTATTCAAAGCTCAAAATTTGATTATTTCTAAGGAGGTTGTTAAGTTTGATTATAGCATTGTGAGCCATATTTTGCATCAACATTGTTAACTTTAAAAACTTTTTACTTTTGATTATAGCATTGTGAATACTCTAAGATAATGAATTATTGTTATCGATCATTTTGGGAAAACAAAATGAAAAGGAAGTAATTAAGCAACCAATAGAAACGTCAGCCAAAGGCCGTAAAGTGGTCAACGAGCTTAGGCCCTGTTCTTCTAAGATTCTTATTTATTAAGTACTTATTTAATTTCTGCTTAATTTACGAGACAGATTATTCTCCCACAATACATCATCTTTAGTTTAAAAAATAAGGACGCATTTTAATTGGTGGAACACATCCTTAACAGTATCAATTAAGAGGCAATGGGAGCTAATTATTGAACACTTAAGATTTAGTAACCCACAATGGGAGAACAAGGTTTGCTTTATGTAATGCATATGTTTTATGGGACCCTTAAAAATGATGTTTTAACTGTTATCTTAGTCAGGAGATCAGATTAGTAGTGGAGTAGTAATATCCAGATCTACATGATCAATTTTCTTATATAGATGGGTTCACTTCTCATAATGAGGACTTATTGTAATTATTTATTTTGCGAAATAATGAGAATCAATTAATATTCATCCAAAGTAATTATCCATTCCAACAATGCAGTCAATTATTCATTGGTCAAAATAATGAGAATCAATTATGGAAATCGTAATAAATATCTATATTGGAAATTAATTATTCATTCCAACCACCCAATCAATTTGTCTGATTTGGTATGTTTCATGTTATCTATATGCTAATTATTTATTATGCAAAATAATGAGAAATTATCAAATATCTAAATTCGTGTGGTAGCCAAACGATTTCCCCCATTCTTAATTTTGATTATTGTTCATCCAAGCTAGTGTTCAGACAAGCCCTAAGAACTAAAGCAGATTAAATTATTCGAATGTTGTACATGCAAAATAATGGAAATCCTTAAGGCAGTTGTAAACGAACAATGTCGCACCACTTTGTAGTATATAAGGTCTTGAGCCGTATCCGTTCCGCTAAGATTCTTATTTTTCAAGTATTTATTTTCCGCTTTACGAGACAGATCATTCTGTCATAATAAATCACTTTTAATTCAAAAAATAAATACTCCCTCTGTCCCTAAATAAGTGTCCGATGCACAAACCTAGGCCTTACAAAAGATGCATGTTTTTCATTAAAAAATCTAATTTTTTTCTACAATCTAATAGAACCCATTGCTATCTATTGATTTGTGGAAAAAAAATGAATTTTTTTAACGAAAACAAATGCATTTTTTTAAAGGCCTAGGTTTGCATGCCGGACACTTATTTAGGGACGAAGGGAGTACTTATTTTCTTCAGAGGAATGGGCCCCGAGTAAAGTCAAGGACAAACTCCACAAATTGTTGTAAACCCCTGTGAATAGTAAGAGTCTACTAGTTAAGATCAAGGGAAAATTTCAAAATGGCACCTGAACTTTGCACCAAATGTCACAGAGACACATGAACTTAAGTTTATTTTAATTAAACACCTATACTAACAAAATCCCCAAATTTAGACACATGAACTTAAGTTTATTTCAATTAAACACATGTACTAACAAAATTCCCAAATTTAGACCCCAGCCGATATACTCCGTCCCAAAAATTGCTGACATGGCATTTTTAACCTGTTTAAGTTGCCCCATTGCACATGTTTCCAACAGAGGACGATGCACCCAAGCGAAACCCATAGGCAGACTTCAGGTCTAGGGTTGAAAATATGTGCAATGGGGCAACTTAAAAGGGTTGGAGATGCCATGTTAGCAATTTTTTGGACAGAGTATAACCGCGGGGGTCTAAATTTGGAAATTTTGTTAGTACAGGTGTTTAATTGAAATAAACTTAAGTTTAGGTGTCTAAATTTGGGGATTTTGTTAGTACGGGTGTTTAATTGAAATAAACTTCAGTTCAAGTGTCTCTGTGACATTTGGTGCAAAGTTTAGGTGTCATTTTGAAATGTTCTCTAAGATCAAACCCATGTAATTTTTGGCTTCAGATCCTCTGTTCCAAATCACTGTCCCCACTCTATATCCCATCCTTAACAAGATCGACGACATGTGTCCCTCACTAGCAAAAAATGAGAATATCACTCCACACCTAATCCCTCATTTGTCTTCCCAACACCCAATCCGTCCCCCGCCCCCCTTCTCTCTCTCTCTCTCAACATACACGTAGTACGTGAGCACGCACACAAAGGTTGTTTCATTAGGTTTTCAATCTCACGAATTAGCTTGTGTGAGTAAGAAACGAGGAGTGGTAAGGGCCTAAGGGGGACCCCAAAACCCTGTAGTGTGTGTACTACAGGACATGTAGTCATATTTGAAAGCACACGTTTTTGGCAAAGGCGTGAATGTGTGGTGCGCAGGCGTGCCAAGACTTGTAGCGCCTACCTTTTGATGAAGATTCCCGTGAATCTTGACTTCTAACGTAAGAACGATTGCGTGTGACCCAAAGGTTAAAGATCACAATGAGGTTCGTGTTTTGCCACATGGTCGTGGACTTAGAATTTCCTAGTCGTATAGGAAATGCGTAAAAAGAAAAATGAAAAATGTAAACTTTATTACACCGAAATAATGAAGTAGTACAAGAAAAGATAAAATTCAAACTATTTAACGAAAGTGAGTTTGAATGGGGTTTAAGCACGAGGTACTCGATATGCTACTTTGCTGAAAGTAGTAAAGTGTTTGTAAGCGTTGAACTTTGATTGGTGTTGGACCTTTTTTTCGGTCTTGTGAACTTGTATTTATAAGCAAGATCCCAGTCTACAAAATCATGGAAATCAACAGCCTCCTCCTCCGAAAATGGCCAAGTGTCTCATGCATGTTACACCCACGATAACTTGCGGCACTTAATCAAGATCATGGGTAGTAGTTGTTGCTTGCCCATTTACCCCATTTCCTAATGTATTGCCATGTGTCTTTACTTTCAATATCAAGTAAAAAACCCAACTGTTTTTCACATCATGGGGCACTCCACTTCTGTAGCAATAAGCACATGCCAACATTTTTACCCAAAGCTCCGAATAATAACTTCCATGGAAGATTATTCGGCATAGCTCGCTCTACTTGAACTTTAATTAATCGGACCTTGCTCTAAATCACAAAATTAATGTGGCCCATTAATTTTAGCCCGAGAAACTTGCATTGTAAATCTCGGCCCAATTTAATTAGTATCTAATTAAATAGCCCTTCAGCGTTGGTCCGAAATTTGATGCCAAAAATGGGCATAAACATTGCCCCCCATGCCTTGATTCTTGATTTTTAGGATCAAGGCATGTATAAAAAAGGAAGTTGTTTTTGGCATCCAAACAGCCCTTGAATCCTGTTATAGCATACCTTCTTTTATTTGCCTTACCTATGGACTTGGTAGGCATAAGGCATTTTTATGCTCCATTCAGGCCTCTGATAATTTGAAATCTATTTTTAGGTCTGAACCATGAAGGGCTCGTCAAAAAGGCCTAGAAATACTTTGGAAGGCCTGAACTTCTTCTAGAAATGCTTAGAAATGTGGTTCAGGCCTTAACAAAGGGCTTAAAGCGCCTTCGTTTCTGCGGAAAAGGCCTTTGTAAATTAATAAAGTCCTGTGTCTGGGCCTGGTTGTAGAGAAACCATAACATCATGAAAAGGGCCTGGTAAGGACTAAAACTAGATTGGAAGGCCTGAACCTCTACTTGTGAACTTTCAAGCCTGCTCGATGAAATGAAAAGGCCTCCACCTTTGCGGAAAAAGCCTAGTAAAACTCTAATAAGGCCTACTCACTGATTGATAGGCCTTGGCCGAACATTTTAGAGATGCTTGTTCAGCCTATGAAGGACTTTTCATTGGTTACTTAGCCCTTTTTACAGCAGTGATGTTTTTGCGTAAGCCAAGTGAATAAGATCCGCTTTTGATGTGCCCCGAAAATCCAACGTGGGCCCAATTCAACACATTTAAGGCCTAAAATTGGCCTACGCTTATAATTCCTTTTGGCAGTTTGGACAATACCAAAAAGGCCTTCATGAACCGGGAGAGGTGAGGGATTTCCAATTACAAATGAATCATGCTCAAGCCCTGGAGTGTTGTCGGTTTCCTCATCTTCATTCAGTTCCTCCTGTTCTAGAATGGTTGCGGCATGCAATTCAGACCTAGCCCCAAAGCCAATGGCAGGACTAGATCGTTCTTGACTTGCAACACTGCCTAGGACTAAATCTGCGTGTGGTAGTTCTTCAGACACTTGAGTAAGCTTCTGAGGGGAGAGAATGGGCTGATCTTGCCTCATAATTGGACTTTCCATGTTCTGGCTTATTCCAAGTTTGAAATCTTGCTTCCTTTGCATTGAAACAAACCTATCTTTTCGCTCCTCCGGGCATGGAAATGGCTTACCATCCAAAAGTTTTTGGAAAACTCCTAAATGTTTGCTACTGCGATCAAGCTTGAAACTGTTGCCACGATTTGTATCATCCAGGCTTTACTGCTGTTCAGGAATCCTCAAGTCTGTTGAACTGAGTTTTTTGCCCCCCAAGTCGAATTCCTTAGCCCCCTTGCCCCCCGAGTGTAGGCCTTTCAGAAGTTAAGGATTGAAAGAAGTCTGGAGGCCTAGAGTGCTTGTTAGAAGTTTGCTGAGACTTGATAAGCCCACAATTGTGGTTATAATTGGGCCTATCTCGCTCATTTTTGGGCGCATAACTCTATGTTTTTGAATGATATTGCGCGAAAGGTGCGTTTTGGTGTTTACAGGTTATTTTTGTTAATAAGGCGGTTTGTACGCCATGGACTTATCCCATCGTGAATCGGGGACCCGAGAGGTCTAAGTGGAGCCATAGCGGAGTCCGGAGGAGCTGTGTCGAAGCCTCGGAGAGTTTGGAGAAGCCCAGAAGAAGCTGATAAAAACTTGCCAGAAAAGGAATTCCCACCGGTAGGGGATCAGTGCCTACCGGTATAAACCAAGTCCTACCGGTAGGAGAGCCTTCTCTACCGGTTCAATGCCTGTCCAGAGAGGTCACAAATTTGCTCCATCCAAGTTCTACCGGTAGGAGATCAATGCCTACCGGTAGTAACCCAACTTTCTCAGTATTTTCCTTTTGCTCGAAGCCGTTCTACCGGTAGGTAGTCAGCTCCTACCGGTAGGAGTTCCCAGTGTCTGTAGATTTCTATTTTCGTTTTCTTTTTCTTTTGTAACTTTAAAGGGGTGCTATAAATACCCCATTTGCACGTTTTTAGGGTTATGTTATGTTATACTAGAGCTAGCTCTTTCTCTCTCTACCTCCCTCTCCTCTTCCACTTTCAATCTCTCCTTAATGAGCATTGATTGTTGAGATTGGAGGTGGTTGTGCTTCATTAAAGTTGTAAGAATTCCTCTCCTCTTTAAGGATCTTGTCTTTATTTCAATTAATCTTGATGTTTAGTTTTTACCTTGCCTTCTCCCTAGCTCATTCCATTTCTTCTGGCATAATGTGCGAGTAGTGTACCAAAGTTAGGTTATGGGATGATTAACATCCCGTAACCAAGAGTATTTCTTGTCCTTCTCTCAATCATCTTCATTTTCGAAAGAGTAAACCTGGGATGGGGTATTTTTATGTCTCAAAACTTGGGGGTGTTAACCTCTCTGATCATATGTAAGTAAGGGTTTAGCTTCCTTACCACATATGATACTTAGAGCTATGACCTTCTAAGTGTTTGTCAAAATGTCACCAAACCCTAACCATGTTTACCAGTCTGGGTAAGTGAGAAGAACAAGTTTACTTTTGAGTTGCGGGTGTTGATTATCCCTAAACCTAACTTTTAGTTAGTTTAATCTCCAGTAAAAAGCCGTAGTTAGGTTAAGTAGCCAATTAACTAAATTCTCCCAATTGGCCGTCTCAACGCCAAAGCTTGGTTGGCGGTCCTAACACCGAAATCTCTATCTAAGCAAACTTCCGAACGAGTTATGGATGCGCTCCCTGTGGATTCGATCCCGGACTTCCGGGTATTATTATGCTTTTAACCGACCTAGCCCTACGCTTGGGACGTTCTCATTGTAACACACTTTAAGGTCGCAAGCAAGACTCTTGGCCCCCGAGTTCAATTCCTTGGCCTCCTTGCCTCCTGAGTGTAAGCCTTTCAGAAGTTAAGGATTGAGAGAAGCCTGGAGGCCTAGAGTGCTTGCTAGAAGCTTGCTTAGAGACATTCAAGCCTGAAATTTGGCCTAAAGTGCTAAATTGTGATATCCGTGGTGGAAAAGGAGTTGATATCCGTGTTAAATTGTCTTCGATGGCCTTTTTGAAGTTGATTAGACATTGTTCAACCGTACGCAAACATTCATCCCAGGGATCAATGAATTCCTGTGAGAGTCCTTCGTTGGATGCAATAGTACAGGACTGAATGCCCATATTTTCTTCATCTTGGCCCTTAAAGGTCAGAGTAGAAGGATCATTAAGCCCACCATTTTGGAATTCATGTTGTTCGGGCAGGGCTCAATACATAATGTTTGAATAGCCACGTGACTTGGTAATAAAGAGACCATTTACCTCATAGCGTAATTGGTGATCCTCTTCTTCAAATCTGTCAACTTCATCTTCAAACCCTTGAATTTCGTCGTTGTAGCGATTTTGTGCTTCAAAAAACCAATTCTCCGAAGGATTGAGTTGACGCCTCTCACAATCAAGGCGATAGATTTCATCTTCAAATTCATTAACCTTCACATCACGCCAACGAATTTCTTCTTTACATCGCCGAGTCTCAACATCCTATTCAACGTATCGAATTGACATGCTAATGAATCAGCATAATACCCCTTGAAACAACTAGGGTCCCAACAGGCATGCCAATGAAAACTCTCGTTTTTGGCAAAGGCATGAATGCATGGTGAGCGGGCGTGCCAAGACTTGTAGCACCTAACTTTTGATGAAGATTCCTATGAATCTTGGCTTCTAACGTAAGAACGATTGCGTGTGACCCAAAGGTTAAAGATCACAATAAGGTTCGTAGTTTGCCACACGGTCACGTACTTAGAATTTACTAGTCGTATAGGAAATGCGTAAAAAGGAAAATGAAAATTGTAAACTTTATTACACCGGGATAATAAAGTAGTACAAGAAAAGATAAAATTCAAACTACTTAAAGAAAGTGAGTTCGAATGGGGTTTGAGCATGAGGTACTCGATATGCTACTTTGCTAAAAGTAGAAAAGTGTTTGTAAGTGTTGAGTTTTGATTGGTGTTGGATCTTTTTTTCGGTCTTGTGAACTTGTATTTATAGGCGAGATCCCAGTCTACAAAATCATGGAAATCAACTGTCTCTTCCTCCGAAAATGGCCAAGTGTCCCATGCATGTTACACCCATGACAACTTGCGGCAGTTAATCAAGATCATGGGTAGCAGTTGTTGCTTGCCCATTTACCCCATTTCGTAATGTGTTGCCATGTGTCTTTACTTCCAATATCAAGTAAAAAACCCAATTATTTTTTACATCGTGGGGCACTCCACTTCTGTAGCAACAAGCACATGCCAACATTTTTACCCAAAGCTCCGAATTCTACAACACGAAAGGGCTATAGCATGGAAAAGTATTCGGCATATCTCACTCTACTTGAACTTTAATTAATCGGGCTTTGCTCCAAATCACAAAATTAATGTGGCCCATTAATTTTTAGCCCGAGAAACTTGTAAATCTCGGCCCAATATAATTAGTATCTAATTAAATAGCCCTTCAGCGCTGGTCTGAAATTTGGTGTTAAAAATGGGCATAAACAATATAACTGGTGAGTGTTTTTAATGGTCTGAATTTAAATGAAACTTTTCTGAAAAAGAGTTAAGGGGTTGATGCGGTGCTAGCTACTGCAAGCGAGGAGGTTCGTTAAATTTTTGGAGCAAACGAAGCATACAATATCAGTGCACTTTCTTCTTAGGCCTAGTTACCAAAAATAAAAAATAAAGCCTGTTATATTCTTCTTCTTTTTTTGCATTTGTTATATTTGCATCAATTTTTGTGAATTATTAGTTCGTCTGCACAAGAGATATCAAAAAAGTAAAACATTGCGATTTTTAGTCGAGCTTTGGGTGGAGTGTCAATAGCTAAAAATAGGGTGCCAACATCAATTTCATATCCAAAATTTAGCGTTTTTAGTCGAGCTTTAGGTGGGGATAGTGGTGTGGGGGAGATAGTGGGGTGGTGGTTTCAATATGCAGTTATAAATTGATTACAATTTAATTTGCCCATAACAATTATATATTGGCAAGTTGAAAATAGTCATAAATACTTAATTCTTAAAGGGACAAATGAAAATCACTTTTGTGATGGAGCTTTGAAAATGGGAGACGCCAAACTAGTGCTTTTCCTTTATATATTAAACGAGATTTCAGGTCTTTGTTTCCATAGGGTAAGCAACCGGGCGGGGTGAGGCTAGACACCACTTTCTTTGTCCCCAATTTCTAAACTCGTATCCAATTCTTGTCCCCGCCCCGATCTCCACAGGAGACGTTTTCGTACCCTCCATCCCAACCACCCCAAACGGAGAACAAGGATCCCCATGAAGAATCGGGAACCTAAAAATGGAATCTTGCCTTGCTCCACACCATTTAGTAACAAAATCCAAAAAACAAGGCATTAACATACATTTTTCACCACAAATAAGTCACATCCCATAGCAACTAAAATGGCCAAACCAAAATATAACTCACTTCAACTGAAAATTCAACATAGGTTCTCAACCTCCAACTTCCAATTTAAGAGAATCGAAACTAGTCTTCTTGAATAACAAAAATTAGGTGCAAGAAAGAAAAGTAATAACAAAAAAAAATATTCGGATAGGCAAAAGAGTTTTATTACGAAAACTTGAACAGGTACATTAAGTTAAGTTAGGAAAAGGGAGAAGGAAATCCAACCAAAGATTGGATGGACCAAAAATAGCCAAAGGGCAAGAGCCCAAACACCCATAGGGCCAAGGCCCAAAAGGGACAAGCCCATCCTAGAACCTAAACCTAACTCTAAACTACACACCACCACTGCCGCCGCCGCCCCTTGCACTTAGCTCCCGCCATCATTTCCAATGTAGAAGAAACACCACCACCCAAGGCACCACCGAGACCGTAGCCACCCGGCACCCGCTGACCAACGGCAGTCCACGCCGTTGCGAATCTCACGAGAAGCTAAACCCCAACAGAACCCACCGAGAAACTATCGATTCAGTTCTCACAAATAGCTAAGATCCAACTCCTAAGCTACCATACGCCGCCGCGAACCACCACCACCCGCCAACCAAACTGCCCAAACAACCCAGACCTGTAGCACCTCAACCACAAGTCGCCACACCACAGATCTAAAGATGCCCTAACTTAAAAATAATATACATACATACATATATGTATATATACATAACAGGGATTCAAGTGGGGTAAAACGGGGCGAGATACCTATATACCCACCTCCTACCCGTTTTGTGAATTTTTTTAAAAACTATCCCCTTCTCCAACCGAATCTCCCAAAAAAACCATCGAATCCCCAACCCGTTTGAGACAGCGATCAGAGCGGGTAGGGTTGGATCAGACGGAATGATTATCCCTAATTTCCATATAGAGTTATCCACAGCTACACAAAAGCGAGCATGGCCCATAACTTTATGGCTCAAACCAAATTCGAAAAACTAACGGAATCATAGTCCCATCCGTTTGTGGGCCTAACCAATTCTAGTAAATAGTTAAGGGTGTCCTCACACCACTAGTACTCACTTTAAGGGCATGTGAGTTGGATTTAAGTCCCATAATATTTAATGGTTTCAAATTAGATCATTTGTGTCTTAAAATCTGGTTACAATTCGGGGGTGGGAATATAGATCTACCGTCAGGACCGATACTGAGATTTTCAAGCCCTAGGCGAGGGTAAAGACATATTATTTGTGTATATATTAGTTGTTCGATACATTAGTCAAATAGATCAAGAATAGAACACACGACCTAATGGTTAAAACACACGCATCGATCTTACCGCTGAATTACAATGACGTACTTGTGAAATACTTGACATACATAATATTTTGAAATACTTGATATTTTGACTAGATAATATTTTGAAATACAATGACGTATTTTGATCCGACCCTACCGTCAGTTATTCTATATAACTCAGGTCCCGTTCCAGAAACAAGTTAAGAACTTATTTTTTGTTGAATAAGAAGGGTTATTCCGGAAAACCGGAAAATAAGAAGGATGGTAATTATTTTGGTAGAATTTATATAGGTACTAATGGTCGGCGGGAGGGAAATCGTACCGGCGGCCGCGCCGGGCCGTCTCCTGCCACCAGACGGCTGATTCGAGCCGTCCAAAAATTCAAAAAAAAAAAACCGAGGGGGCGTATGCATGAATCAACGGCATCCGAGATGTGTAGGGTACTTGATCCGAGCACCCCTTTTCCGTGTGTATATATGATCTTTTTTTAGAATTTTTGGACAGCTCGGATCGGCCGTCCGGTGGCCGGAGACGGCCCGGTGCGGCCACCTGTACTATTTCCCTCCGCCGGCGCCCATTATCATGTAACAGTCTTATTTTTTGTATAAGGCAACTTCAAGCCCAAAAATCATGTGTTCTTGTAAATTTTTGACTAATCAATCGCACTATTCATTGCCGAAGAGTAATACTAAAGGTCAGCAAAGTGTCATATAAAAGTACCCAGACATGTTCCTGACATGGATGTCCTAGAGCTAAGAATTGATCTCTCCTATGGCTGAGTTCTTGTAAATTTTTGTGTAAAACTTTTTCGATATTTTTTATTTTCTGTAACGTTTTGTTAAGTTTTTCATTGTATCTTTTTGGATTAATTTATCGTCTCGACTAGAGGAGTCAAAAAAGTATAAAAATATGGACCGTTGTTAAAAAAATCATATAAGACGACACTTTAAATAAACCAAAAAAAGACACTATTTGAGTTTATTCCATCTTTAGTACAACAACAACAACATAACAGAACCCATCTAGTCCGCAATTATTGGGGGCATGGACGGGGGATGATTGGAGACAGATCTAACATTTAGCGATATATGCACAAAGTGGCTGCTCTCAGAATACCACTGAAACAGTGGCCCCCTAAACTTCTAAGAACCGATGAGCTACAGGGACGTTTTGTTATAGAATCATACTCCCAAATCAAAGCCAAATGGTATCAGAGAGAGCAGGCCTAAAGATCCAAATCAATTTATGTGTACATTACCATGCTTCTTTCATTGATAGCTCAGAGTATCGGTGTACACATATTTTTTTCCGTCTTTAGTGATTTTTTTTTAATCTTTGGTCATAGTTTTTTTACTTTTTAGACTCCACTTGTCACGATTAATAATTAAACAAAAATTAGATGTGAATCTAACAAAAATTTAATCAAAAATCAGATGTGAATCTAATAAAAGTTTTGAAAAAATAAACAAAACACACAAAACAAAAAAAGAAGTCAACATTAGTCATTTAAGGCTGCAAACAAGCATGACCAAAAACCTAACAGAACTTGAAAACTTGTGATGTATTTGGTTCAATTGAAAAGAAGAACGAGTAAGAGTGCCCCCGTTTCAGAACGGGTTTAAGTTCTTATTTTTTGTCTAATAAGAAGGGTTGTTCCACAAAAGATTGAACAATTACTTATTTTTTGAGAAGACAATTTCAAGCTCAAAAATCATGTGCTTACGCAAATAATTTTCCTATCAATATTGATCTTATTTGATAGATATCATTGAGATCTTTAATACGATGCAAAAAAATTTGAAAAATTATTTCTCATTTACGTTATTTTTGAGTTTAAAAATGTGAAATAAGCTGCTTATTTGGATTTTGTGGAACAAACCTTCTTATTTTTCTTTGAGAAGTGGCAAAATAAATACTTATTTTTTAAGAAGATTTCTGGAACGGAGCCTAACCCTAGTTGCCATTCAAACTCAAAACACCCACAAAACACTCTTACTTTCCACGTAAACATCACTTATCTGGGGCCATTGCACTTTTTGCTTTCCACGTAAGCACCAATTGAAGACATGCACCCACCAAAAGCCAACGAGTGCCCTATAAAAGGACTTCCTCCCTTCACAGTTTCGATCACCCAAATCATCTAAAGTGAGAAAAATAAGTGTGTTAGAAGAAGAAGAAGAAGAAAAAAAGAGTCTCAAAATACATGGATAAAATGTCCATTATTGTTCAAATAGCCCTTTTGGGTATTGGGTTGGTCCATTGTGCCACAACAATATCACTATGCACCCAAACCCCATACCCTCAATTATGCGCCACAAAAATATCGCTATGCACCCGAACCCCAAACCCACAACTATGCAATGCTATAGTTGTCACTAAACCTCTAGCCACCATATATGAAACCCAATTTCAACTACGAGAATCAGCCCTGCAAAACACTTTAAATAAAGCTGAACAAGTCCGTGGGCTTGTTGCGGCCATGGACGTGAGCTCATTCGATGAGCGAGCCAAGTTGGCTTGGACTGATTGTCTGGAGCTCTATGAGGATGCGGTCAACCAACTTAATCGCTCTTTGGGCTCCACCGATCAACACAGCTCCCAGACGTGGCTAAGCGCTGCCATCACCAACCAACAAACATGCCAAAACGGGTTTATTGACTTCCACTTATCTTCTCACTTAAATTCCTTTCCTGATATTTTAAGTGATTTTTCAAAGTTGCTAAGCAATTCACTAGCAATAAACAAAGCTATATCTCCATCAATGGCGACAATGTCTAGTAAAAAGACCCAAAATCGACGTCTTCTCTCTGATGGCTTCCCAGAATGGGTATCCGCCACTGATAGAAGGCTTCTTCAATCGTCTGTCGGACCACCAACAGCGAATGTTGTGGTGGCTCAAGACGGTTCTGGTAACTACAAGACCATTTCTGAGGCCGTGGCGGCCTCGAGGAGCGGGAGCAAGAGATTTGTGATACATGTGAAAGCGGGTGTTTACAAAGAAAACGTCCAGATTAAGGGATCAATGAACAACTTGATGTTGGTGGGGGATGGTATTGGCGCTACAATTGTGACCGGCAGTAAGAATGTTCATGATGGATCCACGACTTTTGGCTCAGCAACTTTTTGTAAGTTTTATATCGTGTCACATCTCTCGTATCCACATTTAAAACTTATTTTCACAAATAGTAACCGGCGTACATAAGAAAATCTCGCTAAAAAAAGTAACGACAATAAAACAATTATATTGAACACACAAATTTTTCATTGTCGCCTCTATCAGTGATTAATGACCACAAAGCACCGACAGATTACATCATTGTCTAGTCAACTTTTAAGCAAGATTATCAGCTGTTTAATTATGCATCATTAATTAGTCATCAATAATAAATTAAACCTTATGTCAACGACCAAAACAAATACTCCTACAACAATTTTCAGAGGAAAAGTCAAATTTTTCCATGGACCATGCATAAGGAAAAAAAAAAAAAAAAAGTGAAATTTCTGAAAAGAATTAAATCATATCTTGACTTACCCTTTTGTTTACTTTCCCTCAGCTATTTCGGGCTATGGATTCATCGCTCGGGGCATGACCTTCGTAAACTCGGCCGGGCCACAAAAATATCAGGCGGTTGCTCTGCGTTCTAGCTCGGACCACTCGGTCTTCTACAGTTGCAGCTTCGTGGGCTACCAGGACACATTGTACGTCGACACGCAACGTCAATTCTACCGGGACTGCGACATTTACGGGACCATAGACATTGTGTTTGGAAACGCGGTCGCAATGTTCCAAAACTGCAATTTTTACGTGCGGAAGCCTCTGGGCAATCAGCAAAACGTCATCACGGCTCAGGGAAGGACCGACCCGAACCAAAACACCGGTATCATCGTTCACAACTCGCGCGTCACCGCTGCCTCTGATTTGAGACCGGTCCAGGGTTCAGTTAAGACGTATCTGGGCCGGCCGTGGCAAAAGTACGCGAGGACGGTGTTCATGAAGTCTTCCCTAGATAATTTGATCGCCCCGGCCGGGTGGTCACAGTGGATAGGGAACTTTGCTCTGAGCACACTATATTTTGGCGAGTACATGAACACCGGACCTGGTGCAGGCACGGGCGGCAGGGTGAAGTGGCCGGGGTACCATGTCATAACGAGTGCGACGGAGGTCGGGAAATTCTCGGTGGGGAACTTTTTGGCCGGCGGTTCGTGGATTCCGGCTACCGGAGTGCCTTTCACTTCTGGGGTGTGACAGTTATAATTTGGGAAACGAAGAAAGTTATTTCTACTCTAGTTATGTGAAGGTCTTGCGTTGTTTTGTGGTGGGGTTGGGTTAGCTTAATTAGTTGTTGCTGTATAAAGTGACAAAGTGTGCCCCTATAACATAGATGTAAAACTTGTAGTAATTGTTTAATAAAGTTGTAAAATATACCGCGTTTTCGTTTAACTTTTAGGACTTATCCTTATTCAAATGTTTTTCGCATGATTTATTCAAAAAAATAAAAATTCGTGATTGTTAATTTTGTGCCAAATTTTTATGGATTATTAATTCGTTCAGACGAATCAGAAAATTTTCTACTTTTATCCAAATATTTTGAGAATAACCACTTTATTCTTAGGAGATATTTCTGGTAGTAAAAAATTTGTAAATTTTTATTTGTGGTTGAGAAATTGTTAAATGTTTTCAATAATAAATAAATTGTTAAAAAAATGTCAAATTATTTCAGATAGTGAATGAATTGTTGATAGGTTTGTGAGTGGAGTTACTATAGCAAAAAAATTTCTGTTGAAAATAAGATGATAAAATGATAAAAAAAAATTTGTTAGTAAAAATAAGATATTAAAATACGTTAAATTTTGTCTGTTGATTTTGTCATTCCTTTTTTTATTAACGTCACACCTCTACAAATATATTTTTCGTGCAAAAATACACATATAATAGAGTGACTTTAACAAAAAATAAAATGTCAAAATCATTTTCTTAAATTTTTAGTGTTTTTTATCCCTTTCGGGTGGTTGAATTTTGATGCACTTGTACGTAGATCGTACGCAAGTGTCCTGTTTCTATGTCCCAATCGAGTGGGGCCACAGAAAAGCATGTCTAATTAGCCGTGCTTGAAACCTCTGTTTGAACTACTAGTACTATAATCCAACAGAGAGTCTACTTTCACCTTCTATTTCGTCGCTTTCCATGCTCTTTCCCTAGACTAATCTTTTAAAATTGAGATTATTGATTGTAAAGACAGACGGTGAAATTAAGCGTTGTGGTAGATGAGCGGTGAAACAAATTGGTGGAGGTAGTCTTGCCCTAAAAATGGACTGGGGAATTGTGCTATGCAGCTTCGTGCTGCGCAGCCACCGGCAAGGCTTTTTTGGCATCGGTCCGATGATCGGAGACGTTC
This sequence comes from Rhododendron simsii, assembly GCA_014282245.1. NCBI lineage: Eukaryota > Viridiplantae > Streptophyta > Magnoliopsida > Ericales > Ericaceae > Rhododendron > Rhododendron simsii. Next base: position 19,944 of record WJXA01000065.1, on the reverse strand, counting down.
ATCGCGTAGAGCTCATTGAGTTCTATATGTGTACCAAAAATCAGCTCAATTAAATATCAGTAATTGCCTCAATCAAACATCGTTAAGTGCATCATCGAAACACAAATAACTTGAAAAAAATGAATTCAGTGGTTTTGATCTAGTGTTTTGTATCAATTAGGATTCATTTTTTTTCAAGTTATATGTATTTCGATGAGGCACTTAACAATATTTCATCAAGTTTATTTTTGGTACACTTGTAGCACTCGACGAACTCTATGCGGTGGACGTCTCCAATCGTCGGACCGATGCCGGAAAGAACTCTCCGGAGGCTGTGCAGCACGAAGCTGCACAGCACAGTCCCCTCCTCCTCTAAAAGTGTAGTAATCTGATTTAAAAAGTTGATAAAAATGTCATAGGGTCTAAATCTTATGGCTCTGATATCATATTAGAAAATAGAATTGATGAGAAACTTGCTTTTATCGATGTATTCTCATTAATTGTATCTAAAACATAACACTAGCATGTCTTTATGTATTAAGAAACCTAAATTGACTAGGAAACATGTATAATAAGAAACCAAGACTAACTAGAAAAGAGGAAAATTTTCAGACTAAATATGAAGCATAATAAAAGTTAGATTACATGGTAACATAATTCCTAATACTATTATTCTAAGAGACTGAAAAATTACAAGATTGAATCAAACACTTAAATTATCCTATTTAGCCAATTTTTTTCGATTGGAAACTCAAAAAATTATTTTAAAATTACCGAACGGCTCGGATTATTCATGTGGAACCTTAAAGTGGACCCCATGTACCGATTTGTGCACCATCTGCACACTACCGGCCGTCGGTACTCATTCGGACTGTTATTTGAAATGTACTATTGTCTTTGATTATTCTTCCCTTAAGGAATTATTACATGTCAAAAAATAAGTTACCTGTCATGTTTTGAGTTTAACAACTATGAAAGCAAAAACAAAAATAAATCCCCAAACAGAACCCAACGAGCAGTCCCACCAAAAAAACGATTGGTAATTTGGAATTTTAGAAATCATTTTCTTCACACATATTGGTCACAGGCGCTTGATCCTAGAAAGAACCATTCGCGCGTCCAACTCATTCTCTTGAATCATCTCGTACAACCGTAGATGATTATTTGAAACTTATCTAACTATGGGTATACAATTTGGATGCATATTTAATTTGGTTGTAAAAAATCATATTTTCAGGGGGGAAAAAAAATTAAAAACGTCTCGAATCATCTATGTGGAATCCGATGTGTGTCCCATACAACACAAGAAGTCACTACATTTTATGTGCCCGCTCTGTCAGTATCCATAGAGTTACTGTTGGAAAATTGTCGCATATCAACTCTGTAGTTACTATTACTTCCAGTTACCTCTGGCTGGGCTGGGCTAGAATACAGTCTTCGTCGTCCTAGTCTCTTTCTTTGCTTTTGTCAATTTCCAGCTATGTTATTCTAATCACCTTTTTGCTTTCCTAATTTCGTTAATTAATTACTTGATCTCTCTATCACCTTTCTTGAGTGTGAATGTGACTTCAATATCCATCATGCATGTGCTACTAGTAAAGGAGATAAGGGCAGTGTCCCCTCAATGCCCTCATATATATAGACCCTCTTTTAGGAAGGGTCTCTTTACCCCGTGAACATGGGAAATATGGGTATGACGTTGAGAGCCCCTATGCGGCTATGCCCCATCAAACGTGCACACAAGTTGATTCGGTCATTAATTTCTACCGGAAGTTTACCCCGTCAGTAATTTTAAGGTCTCAAAATTAGTCATAGTATGCATAAACTGACCTGAACATCCGATTATAAAAAAAAAAAAAGTGCGTCAATGCACTGCGAGATTGTAGGGCGCCTCATTTTGTCCAATTGGCATTTTGCCATTGTGATATGAATCGTTCATTTTGCAGAGTATGCTAGTTAAATAATTCGAGAAAAAACTTGAAGGGGTCGGATATCATTAACCCCTTGGTCATATAACATTAGATATAAAAAATTGGATGATCAGCATAATTTTAAAAGTGTACAATAAGGCTTATCTATCCGGATCATGTAGTTATAAATGTTTGATTAACTTGATTTCAATTTTACATATGGTGTTCAATAATTTCTACAAACTAAACGGTTTAGATCATGATGATCACTAAATTTCAATGAGACACACTGAAACGCCCCATACTCTCATCGTGCATTGGCGCGCTACAAGTCCCTTGGTCCTTTTCAGATGATGTTAATTCCCCATCTAATGGAAAACAGATTGGATTTGAGTTATGTTAAAATGGTCCTCTCTTTTTTAAAATGGAACTTTTGCCATCTCCATCCACTCGACAATTTTTTACCACTAAAGTGTTTTTCTGAGAGCAAGTTTATCAGTCAAGGTAAAGAAGCATTATTGGTAAAATAGAAAATAAAAATAAGAAAAGTGAACTACACCAGAATAGGTAAATAAGGTAGGCAGAATAACTTTGTCAGAAAGCTTCGGTATTTCTAACGAAGCTCTGTAGCATAGGTATGTATTAAACAACTATTATTTCTTCTCTCTCCTCTCTCTCTCTTATGTCTTCTTAATCCACTCTCTCTCCTCTATCATTGGGAATGTGTAATATTTTATAGTATTTTATAAGGATATCGATAATAACAGAGAGTATTGGTGTGTGATTGAGAGAGATTTGGGTAGGTAAAATGAAAAAAATGTACTGTTGAGCAGGTGAAATACATTTTCATTGGTGTACTTGCGCGCTCTGAGTCCACTAGGGAAAAAATCGTTTTTCATTAGGCCACGTGTCTCCATGTCATTCTCATGCATTTTACACTAATTTGGCAATCACTATGGTTTTTTTTTATATCAAAAGTGAGAAAATTATATTGATAAACGCTCAGCGACACTTAAAAAACGGAGATCATTCCAAAGAATTTGGACAAAGCCAAACTAATCGTCTAAGAAATAAAAACGAGTAAATCACAAGGCAATCGATATCTTTCATCCTAACTCAGACATGGTCTGACGTAACAGCGATACTTTTAAACTACCTAACATCTAATTAGGAGTCTCAAACGACAAAAAGTGCAAAGTTAAGTATAAAAACACCAAATACCCAGACGATCAGATTCACTCTAACCAAGGATGAACGCACCAACGAACTCTCAGGAACTACAGATCTGCCAAGCCACCACAAGTTGCCCTGCCAAAGACATCGTGTAGGGATAGAACTCTGAAGCACAGATATCGTTGTGAAGCAACCTCAACTGAGAGAATCCCGATGTGTAGACAAAATTCATCCAAAGACGAAACTAACAACTCTCAAAGATCAGGCGACAAGTCGATGATCTGAAAAGACGGAAAGGAAAAAAAAAAGTTAGTCGAAATAGTACCATGATCTTCCCCTTCCGCCGCCGCACAAGGATATGGAACCCACGGGGGAGAGGGAGGGAGAAGAGGAGTTGTGATGACTAAAATTGAGAGAGGGAGAGAGGGAATGAGATAGGGTCGGCGGCTGAAGTTTCTCCTCTACAGATTTATCTTCACCAATCACTATGTTAAATCATGCTAATAATTTGACTTCACAATTATAGCATTAATTGGAAGTTGATCAAAGTCGTTATGATTGAGAATATTTAACAACCCGTTAGCTATTGTAATCAAACTATTGAAGGTTTGTTTATTGGGTCGCGATCCGCGTTTAGAATCCAATTGTCAAAATTCAGGCGGTTAATTTAGGACCCACAATCTTAAGGCATGTCAATTTTCAACCTTTGATCTAATTATTCAGTGGAAATTACTATGGAATATGTAAGAGAGCTAAGCTAATCCATCAAACAACTGTAATTAGGTCATCCACAAGGGTTTGTACCGAACAATTCCTACAGAAAGTGATTTTGTCAAAAACTGTACAACTTCGGCAATAGTTACATTAAATCCTTCGCAATTATTTGTTCTCATTGTCTCTATTCTGTCACAATAAAAAGAGGTATTGTTTGACTTCAGCATAGTACATCAAAATGACTTTATTCATAATTTTGAAAATGACTTTTTAACAATCAAGCACAAAATTATTTTCAGCCCAGATTTTGAAAGCTTTTTAATTTTAACCTACAGTTGATACGTGACTTGCTTTTCAGAGAGAGCAGGGTAAGCACATTAAAACTCATGTGTTGGTATCATTACTTTTGAGGCTGTGTGGCCGTGATCTTGGATCTAAACTCCTATTCAATGGATTTTGTGGGTGTCTAGCCTTCTCATCCTAAATTGCACAGGGAACGCACGACTAAGACTTGGCCGAAGGCGTTTCCGGCAAGGCCCTCCGACTTGCTCTCCAAGTACAGGCACATACCTTGCACGGGTCGGTCGGTGTCACTGTGACGTCACCGATGAGATCTGGTAACCGTTTCTAGGATAAGTTGGCGCCCCCATGTGCGTCAATCATTATCTCTTGGCATAACCGTTTCCCGGCGTGGGTGGAGCGCAGGGCCAAGCCCTGACTTTGGTCGAGCTAAGAAGCGGGTGGCTCAGAGAGAGGGGGACGTGATGAAGTCATCTATTCGAGTCTTGACTTTAGCCGAGTCAGAGAGATCTCTTTTCGGCCGAGGCGTTGGGCAGGTGAGATGGGATCCTTCCCCAAGCTTCGGTCATCGCGAAGCTCGGGTTTCGACAATCGTTAGGCGCGGTTGCGATCTAACCCTAGTTTGTCTTTGTCGAATACGTGGTCTGAGCTATTTCGTTCGGCCTACTACAGTGGCTTGTAAAAGTGGTTAGATAATTTATTAGTAATTTTCACGACAATGGACTCACTAGCGCAATTCTTTAGGCATTAAAATGAAAGAAGCTAACTAATAGGGGTACCAGTGTAGAATTCGAAGACACAGGCCCTCTCCTAGACCCAGTCACACGTACAGTTCAAATAAATAAGAAGATATACTACCACATTACCACCCAATATGTGGCTTACACTTGCTGTTGTAAAAGTCTTTTTAAGATTAACTTTCTAGCTAGAATGGACATGTATGAACACAATAGCATCTCCTTTCCTCCTATAAAGCACTCAGCTACGAATTGATAAACGAATCAAGCTATTCGGGTATGAGCTCATATTCGTTCGTTAAAAGCGCGTTTAAAATTAATGATTTGCTGCATAAAAGGGCATTAAAAATATGAAAGTTAGAAGAGCACACAATAGAGTGCACCGGAAAGCACTTCAACTTACCAGTCACCAAGCTGTATAATTGAATGTGACTAATGGTCTAGACCGAGCATCGTATTCACAATTTCAATTGATTTCTAGTTCAATTCGGAAAAACGAAGATTGATTGTAATTGTTTGTGAAAATTAAATATAGTAACTAAACAGGAAGCTAGGTAGCACTAGAGCCAGGTTAGTCACGGTTGGTTGCCAAGGATTACCTCCAAGAGGAAGGCAATGATTATTCTGGAACTTTTAGTCCAGTGGTAAACACACCCTACAATTAGGGTTCTACCTAGCATGGCTCTATCTTACAACTAGCCCATTAGACAGCTTGATATATATATCCAATGCTTTCCTTCATGCCACTCTTCATGAAGAGGTTTATATGATTCAACCACCAAGTTTTGTTGATTCTACAAATCCTCACATAACTTTTTTCTTTTTCTTTTTTTGGTAAGTAATCCTCACTTAGTTTTTAAGCTTGAGAAAGCTCACTATGCTTTCAAACAGGCCCCAAGAGCCAGGTATATATTCAAGCTTCTCTTCGTTTCTTATTTCTCTTGACTTATAGTTACTGTGACTCTTCTCCTTTTCTTCATAAGACCTCTACGTCTCTTCTCATTATTTCGGTATATATGAATGACATCTTACTCACTAGCAATTACTCTCGAGCTTAAAAGTTCGTTTCTTCAAAATAACCATCTCAGATCATCTATTATTATGTGGGATTCAAGGATATTTGATAAGTGTTGAAATATTGATATTTTGGCCCTCTAAACTACACTTGTTAGTTATTTATATTTGTTACTCGTATTTATTTTTGTTTTATTTTGTTTATAGGTTGATCGAGCTCACTAGTCAAAATATTGGATAAAAACAAGAGTTTGATGATGTTTGGGGTCAAAGTGCAGAGTTACTCAAAGTTAGTTTGCCAAATGATAATTACATAAAGTCCCATGGACCTTTTATGTAGTTACATAATGCTTTAAACCCTACCTAAGGAGTATACTACTACTGAATACACACTTCGGCAAAACGGGTTCTCGGCTGTGGCAGTCCGTTTAGGACGTGACGGAAGAACCAAGACAAGAGCCACGGCAGAAAGGCTCGTTCCATCATGAGCGGCTTACACCCTTATCGAGAGTGACTGCCACTCCAAAGTCTAGTCTTGGTCGTCCTAGTCTCTCTCTCTCTTAATTTTCTTTTGTCAATTTCCAGCTATATTATGCTCTAATCACTTTCTTGCTTTTCTAATTTCGTTAATTGATCGATCCCTCTATCACTTTCGACTGTGACTCTGACTTGGAAATAGTGTATAATGGTTAAGCGCTTGGGTCCCACCAAACAGAACCTTTTTCCTTCGATGGGTGGTCCGTTTACTCCTGTGACCCAGGGAAATAGAAATTTGGCGTAGACTGTAGAGAGCCCTAGGACCCCATTTTGACTGGTCATTCTATAAGTATACATAATTTTATTACAAAATTATTTGCTTTTAGTTAAAAAATATATATAACGAAGGACATTTCATTTTCTGATAAAATAAGTACAAGGAGCGGCATTCTTTTTGTATGACATGCATTTGCGAAGGAAAATCAAGTTAATGTAGGAAAATTTGTGCGAAACAAATTGAGTTTTAAGTACTACGCTTATGATTTTTAAAGTTAAGGTTGATTCTTCTTTTGTCCATGATTTCGTATTCTAAAATGATGTTGGAATTCAATTCCAAAAAATTTCACGATCATATCGGCGATATCATTGATCACCAACGAATTGGACACTCCTGTTGGTGTACTTTTTATTATCTATGTGGTTACATTTTATGTTATTGTTTATACCCGTTTTTGGCACCACGGATCGGGCTTGCCGTGATCGAAATTCTTTTAATTAATTTGGGCCGAGGTTGGGTATTCGACTGGTAATGAATTATTGGGCCATGGGTATTTTCCCATTTGGGCCCAAGAAACATAACCCATGTACAAGATTGCAGCCCAAGGTCTTTGAAACGTGCAGCCCATATTTAATTATGGCCCAAGGCCCTTTAGAAGTGTAACCCATGGGTTAGCCCATGGGAGAAATGATGGTTTGACCCATGGAGTATAGCCCACGGTTCTAAGCTAACAAAAAGGTGCTGAAGAGAGGTGCGGGGGAAAGTCCACTTTTATAGGGATTAGTTGTACGCTGGCAGTTGAGTTGCTTCTATTTCAAAGGCCAATTGACTTGGTCAATTGGCCATGTGGCATGGGAAGCACAAAAAAGGGGGGAAGTTGGAGATATTTTCTACCTAGACATGGGACACATGTCACCACATGAGAAGCCCACTACCCATGATCAAATGTAACTGCAAATAACTGCCCATGATCAGACATGCATGAAAAGTGGAGCGGTTGAGGGACATGTGGCAGCTTGTGGTGAAAGACTGAAACCGGATTCAGGCCTGAATCAGCATACTGCACTGCTTATAAATAGCAGAATCGAAGACAGAAAACGGGTCCAACACCAATCAAAGCTCAACGCTTACAAACAAAGCCTTCCCAGCGAAGCACACTTTCCTACTTTCAGCAAAGTAGACTATCGAGTACATCGTACTCAAACCCCTATTCAAACTTACTTCATCAAGTAGTTTGGATTTTACTTTCCTTGTACCACTTTATTATCCCGGTGTAATAAAGTTTACGTTTTCACGTCTCATTTCCTATACGACTAGGAAATATTAAGTCCACAACCGTGTGGCAAAACCACGAACCTTCTTACGATCTTTAACCTTTGGGTCGTACGCAGTCGCTCTACGATAGAAGTCAAGATTCACGGGAATCTTCACAACAAGTTAGGCGCTACAAGTCTTGGCACGCCCGCGCACATCGCATTCACGCCTGCTGCCAAAAACGCGAGTTTTCATTGGCACGCCCAGTGGGACCCTAGTCATTGAAAGGTTTCAAGCATGCCGGCAAAGAAGGCAACAATACCACCACCACCACAAGCGGATGCACCGCAACCAGACCCTCCAGGCAGCCCTGAAGGAGCCGCTGTTGACGTACCGCTGTTCGAGGAAACCGTTCCTCAAATCAGTGCACAAGATCTCAATGACGCCACGGATAGCGTCAAGAATTATATGTTTTTTGCAGGACAGGAGATTTCACGCACCGTGTCACAAACAATGTCTCAGTCCGTAGAGCCTTTGACTCTAGCAATCAATAATTTGATTGCCTCGATGACAGAAAGGATGCCAATTGTTCCTCAGCAACAAGTTCTACCACAATTCGGAGTTTATGGCAACGGCCATGAACAAACAGGTCTGAAGGACTCATTCCCACCACCGCCGCCGCAGGTGTTTTATCAAGCTTCTTCGTCAAACAGCCCTGCACCGGCAGGGGAGAAAAGCAAAGGAGTTGTTATTGGGAAGGAGCCAACGCATCCAACAAACAAGGAACAAAGGGCCGTTTTGCTGAAAAATCCAAACAGGCCTGAAAAGACTGACAAAAGGCCTCCTCACGGAGGACAAGGTCCCGTTAAGGACAAGAACGCTTCTCACGCTCATTCAGCCCCAGAGACTCGGGGGGCAAACTCAGGCGTGAATCTGCAGGCACAAGAGGCGCGTCCACAGCCGCCTCCGGTGCCAAATATGATCGGAAGGGAACAGGTCCTGGATTTGCTCCAAGAACAGTTAGGGCCTGGATTCAGGCCTGTGGGCAGACCCATGTACAGGAAGCCTCACACGGTGGAGGTTGATGATGAGAACTTTCCCAAGGGATACCGAGTCCCTGAATTTCAGACCTTCACAGGGGAGAGTATGCAGTCCACGATCGAACACGTTGCCCGATTCCAGGTGCAGTGTGGGGAAGTTGGAACGAATGACAAGCTCAAGTTAAAGCTCTTCCCAAATTCTTTGACTGCAACGGCTTTCACTTGGTATATCAATCTCCCACCCAACTCTGTTCAGACCTGGGCTCAGCTCGAAGAGATGTTCCATCAGCAGTTTTATAGGGTGGAACCAGAGATAACGATGGCGGATTTGTCTCGCTACCGTCAACTCCCAAAGGAAGGCGTGGAGTCTTATCTCTCCCGATTCAAGACAGCACGTTTCAAGTGTAAGATTCCTTTGCCTGAGGCCGAATACGTGCGTTTAGCACTGAACGGCCTAGACTTTGAGTTCAAGAAGAAGTTTCATGGAACAGAATTTCGAGACTTGTTCGAATTGTCCGCAAAGGCCTCGCGGTATGAGAAGCTTTTGGAAGAGGAGAAAGATAGAAAGGCAGCTTCTAAAGGGACCTACTATCAAGACCCTAACTATGACGTCGCTGCGGTTGAGACTGAGGCTGACCTTGATGTTGATGTGGCTGAAATCATCAATAGGAAGCCTTATGTCTGCAAGGCCTTTGTTAAGACAGAACCTACGAAGCAGATGGTCCAAGAAGCCTCTAATAGGCCCACCAGGGCCTACACCTTTGATATCACCAAAGCGGAGGCTATTTTTGATCAGCTCTTGACGGACAAGTTATTAAAGCTGCCCTTTGGTCACAAGATCCCAGCACCGGACGAGCTTAAGGGCAAGGACTATTGTAAGTACCATAATTCTTGGAGTCATTCAACCAATAATTGCTTTGTGTTCAGGAATGACATTCAAGATAAGATCGATCGGGGGGAATTCAAGTTTCCCGAGAAAGATAAGCAAGCCATGGGTGTGGATGGAAACCCATTTCCTTCAGGCCTAAGTGCAAACATGGTGTCAGTGAATACGAGGTCCATGCCCAGAACTACACCAAGGCCCAGAGTAAGTTTGGGGGCACCGTCAAGAGCGGCATTCAGGCCTAGATCAGACGACTACTGGGATCCATCCTATGAGGAAAACTCCACTTCCGTAAGGGTGAGGAGGTTTGAGAAGAAGAGATCTTGGTGGTCAAGGCCTGAAGGAGTCAGAAAGCCAGAAAAACCAAGTTGTTCATTGGTTTGTACTGAATGTGGACATCATGCAGTTCCATCCAAACCTGTGTTGAAAAGTATAATCGTGGGCAGATCAGAGTTCAGGCCTGAGGAAGTACGCCGGCCAAAAGAAAGATTGGCCAGGCGAGAGTCGGTCTTCAGCAGAATTCAGCCAGGTATGATAGAAATAGAAGACGAGCTCAACAATCTCAGAATTTCAGCTCCATCCAGAGGGAAGCCTAGGACTGTTAAGCCTCCTGTCATTCCTCCAAATGAGTGGCATAAAGTTGAGCATCCCAAGTTTCCTATTTCGCAGCCACCTTTGTCCCGATCCCAGAAAAGGCGCCGCCAACGATCTAGGCAGGCGGATAGAAGGGCTCGAGAAGAGCTAGATTCAGTTGAAGACGTGATGGATATAGACGACCCTAACGGGAAGAAGCCGATGGAGTTGGTCGCGGAAGAGTTGAAGGATGAACCAGCCAAGCCTAGGCGTGAACACAAGCCTCTGGAAAGAACTTACATGGAGGTTGTTGCTGGTTCGTCTTCAGAGCAGTTTTCTCGGACTGAAAAGAAGGCCTTACTGGAGAAAACCCTTGAGGAGGCTAGGATTAAGCCTCCTCCAAGGCAGGTTGCTGTGAAGAAAGGAGTTCCTGAGCTAAAGAAACAAGACTCGGGGGGCAAATCGCGGTTGAATCCGCAGGCCAAAGAGTTCAGGCCTGGGCAGGCCTCAAAGATGCAATGCAACATGGTGGTTTTCCTTCCATCTGAACTAGAAGTGAAAGACAACAAGCTTACCGCCATGGAGGGCGATATGGTGGAGATGGGTCAGACGGCTGAAATATTGAAGGAGTCCTTCAATACAGGCCTGAATGGAGATGGACCTTCAGTAGTAATCTTGAAGGATGAAGATGGAGGCAGCACGGAAAATCAGGCCGCAAGCGTGATATTTGAAAAGCCTACACCCAAGATGACGGGGCACATCAAGCCTTTATATATCTCAGGATGTGTGGATGGAATGCCGATTAATCGACTCCTTGTTGATAATGGTTCTGCGGCCAATCTCATGCCTAGGTCTACCATGCTCAAGCTCGGGAAAACAGATCAAGACTTGGTCTCATCAACAGCTACCTTAACCGATTTCACTGGTCAGGAAACAACTTGTCAAGGGATTTTGGTCATGAATTTAACGGTTGGATCAAAGACTCTCACCACTCCTTTCTTCGTTGTAAATTCACGGTCTTCGTTTAACATTCTGTTGGGAAGGGATTGGATTCACGCCTGTCTTGCTGTGCCGTCAACATTGCATCAATGTTTGGTTTTTTGGAATCAAGACGATGTGGAGGTAGTTTGGGCGGATCGCAGGCCTTTTCTTGCCTCAACCAATCATGCCGAGGCAAGATTGTACGATGAAGATGTTGGCCCAATGAAAGTGGCAGGCCTAGATAAGTTTGGCCGCCATAAAATTGTACCTGTTTCTGCTCATAAGTCGGTAGAAGAGGTGAAGGCACTGTATCGAGAACTAATCGGCCCAATGATCACGGAGTCAAATAGGCCGATTATAGCAGCAACCAAACGATTGTCCCAATGTTAGCAAGACCTTCAGAGAAAGAGAAGGACATGGCCTTTTTGGGCATGTTGGCAAGGTTCAAGGCGTATTGGTTAGAGAACAGGCTAAAAGAAGAACAAGAACTGGAGGAAGAGGGTTATTCGGCCTGTGCGGCCGAAACAATCAATGAAGATGAGACTGCTGATGAAGACTTGGATGAGATTCGGATGGAAGACCTTGATGCAGCTCCTGCCAAGTTAGATGACTTGAAAGCTGATGTTCAAGATCCTTTGGAAGAAGTTAACCTAGGAGATGAAGAAAATCCTAGGCCTGTATATATTAGTCAGCTTTTGCCAGAGGACGTGAAGAAAAAGCTCGTTGAGCTCTTGACCGAATTCAAGTCCTGTTTTGCCTGGAACTATGACGAGCTTCCAGGCCTATCCAGGGATTTGGTGGAACACAAGTTACCCATTCAAGCGGGTTTCAGGCCTTTCAAGCAGCCACCAAGGAGGATGTCCAATGAAGTTTACTTGCAAGTGAAAGAGGAGATCGAACGCCTTTTCAATGCTGGGTTTATACGTACAGCTAGGTATGTTACTTGGCTTTCTAATGTTGTGCCAGTCCTCAAGAAGAATGGCAAGATTAGAGTATGCGTGGACTTCAGAAATCTGAATTTGGCCTCTCCAAAGGACGAGTATCCAATGCCAGTTGCAGATTTGTTGGTGGATGGGGCATCCGGCCATAAAGTCTTGTCCTTTATGGATGGCCATTCCGGGTATAATCAGATCTTCATCGATGAGGCCGATACGGCTAAGACTGCTTTTAGGTGTCCCGGAGCTTTGGGAACCTTTGAGTGGGTTGTAATGCCATTCGGCCTGAAGAATGCAGGTGCTTCGTTTCAGCGAGCAATGAATGCAATATTCCATGACTTCATTGGCCGGTTCATGGAGATTTACATCGATGATATAGTGGTCAAGTCCCAAACGTATGAAGAACACTTGGAACACTTGAGGAGGTCGTTTTTGAGGATGCAGCAATTCGATTTGAAGGTTAACCCCGTAAAGTGTGCCTTCGGAGTGTCCGCAGGCAAGTTCCTAGGGTTCTTGGTTCACAACAGAGGGATCGAGGTCGACAAGAATAAGGCCAAGGCCATCATGGAGGCTAAACCTCCTACAACCAAGAATGAGTTGCAGAAGCTTTTGGGGTCACTCAACTTTTTGAGAAGATTTATATCAAATCTAGCAGGAAAGGTTCAGGTCTTTTCTCAACTCCTGAGGTTGAAAGATCACGACACTTTTGTTTGGGAGGCCGATCATCAGAAGGCCTTCGATGAGATCAAAGGCTACTTGGCAAACGCTCCAGTCCTCATGCCTCCTATCAAGCACAAGCCTTTGAAGCTCTACATCTCTGCTGCAGAAAGTTCTATTGGCTGCCTTTTAGCACAAGACAATGAGTAAGGGAAAGAGCAAGCTGTGTATTATTTGAGTAGGTTGTTAACTCCTTGTGAAAGGAGATATACTCCTATTGAAAAATTGTGTCTTGCTTTGTACTTTGCAGCAATAAAATTGAGGCACTATATGCTTCCTGTTGTGGTTTATATTATGAGTCAGACAGACCTTATCAAATATTTACTTTCTCGGCCCATTATGCGAGGCCGAATAGGTAAATGGTCTTTGGCTTTGATGGAGTTCAGTTTTCGATACATCCCTCAAAAGGCTGTAAAAGGTCAGGCTTTGGCGGATTTTCTTGCCGATCATCCATGCGTGGATATCGGCGAAGAATCTGATACAGGACTGAGCGCATTTGAAATCTCACTCACGCCGTGGACACTTCTGTTTGATGGTTCAAAAACTCAAATGGTCTCAGGCTGTGGAGTTATCATCATTTCTCCTCAAGGCCTGAGAACAGAGCTATCTTTTCAGTTTGATTTTCCATGTACGAACAATCAAGCCGAGTACGAAGCAGTGATAATAGGCCTTGAAATCCTTAGGGATCTTGAGGCCAGAGAAGTAAGGGTGATTGGAGATTCAAACCTTGTGATTAATCATTTGGCGGGAACGTTTAAATGTTATAGTGAGGAGTTAGCCCCTTATTATATGGCAGCGATGCAGTTAATTCAAGACTTCGACAACGTAATAGTTAAACATGTCTCAAGAAGTATGAATACTGAAGCAAACAGTTTGGCTCAGGCCTCAACAGGCCTGAAGCTTTCGCCAGAGATTCTTCACAAGACCATTACCGTCCAAAAAAGGCTACTCCCTTCTGTCAGGAGAAGGGGTTTAGGCCTAGAAGTATTTGCCTCGGACCTTCCAGTAGAAGAAGAAGAGGAGGGTAAGGAGGACTGGCGTGATCCTATTATTGCTTACTTGAAGCGGCCTCATATGGGGGCTAGCAGGAAGGTCAAGAGAAGAGCAATGAGCTATGTTCTCCTTGGAGATGAATTATACAAGAAAGGCCTTGAAGATGATTTGTTGCTGAGGTGTTTATGCCATACCGAGGCCATGAAGGTAATGGCAGAAGTCCACGAGGGGATTTGTGGAGCACATCAGTCCGGTATCAAGATGAGATGGCTAATAAGAAGGTATGGATACTATTGGCCTACTATCTTAGAGGATTGTATACGTTTCTCCAAGGGCTGCCAGCCATGTCAGGCCCACGGCCCAGTACATCACACACCCGCAACAGATTATCAGGCTGTAGTGAAGCCTTGGCCTTTTAGAGGCTGGGCTTTGGATATAATTGGGATGATTTATCCCCCTTCATCAAAACAACACAGGTTCATCTTGGTAGCTACAGATTATTTTACGAAATGGGCAGAGGCCATTCCATTGAAGTCTGTGGATCAACAGGACGTGATCAAAGTTATGAAGGAGAGAATCATTCATAGGTTTGGGATACCGGAGCATTTTGTGGCAGATAGAGGCTCAGTGTTCTTTGGTGCACAGGTCCGGGCCTTCACGAGCCAGTTTAACATACAGCTCTCCCATTCAACTCCCTATTATGCACAGGGGAATGGCCAGGCCGAATCAACCAATAAGACCTTGATTGGAATTATTGAGAAGATGGTGGAAGAAAATCCAAAGGATTGGCATGAACTCCTTTCTGATGCATTGTGGGCTTATAGGACTTCAAAGAAGGAGGCCACGAATGTTACTCCTTACATGTTGGTTTATGGCCATGACCCCGTACTTCCTATGGAGCTAACGGTTAGATCGGCCAGGATCGCATACCAAAATGGCTTGAATCATGCTGATTATAGTCAGGCCATGTTAATGGAAATGGAAGACCTTGATGAGGTAAGGTTAGCTGCCTTAGATCATATGTTGATCCAGAAGCGTCAAGTGGCCAGAGCCTATAATAGAAGAGTGAGAAGGAAAAGCTTCACAGAAGGAGATTTAGTATGGGAAGTTGTTCTACCTTTGGGCGCACAAACCTCAAAATATGGGAAATGGTCTCCAACATGGGAAGGGCCTTATCAAATTTGCAAAGTGTTCGAAGGTAATGTTTATCTTTTAATGGATTTGGATGGTGGAATGCATAAACATACTATCAATGGAAAGTTTTTAAAACATCATTATCCTACCATGTGGGAAATGAGAGATTTTAATGAAAAACTGCCATCAAAACCATAAAGGAGCAAAAGGCCTGAACTTGCTTAGGCCACCAAAAAGGCCTGAGATTGTTTAGGCCACCAAAAGCATTCACAGTCAAAAAGCCTCAGGATCAGGCTATGCAAGCATCAAAAGCCCTATGGATTAGAGTTCAGGGCTAAACAAAATACTACTTATTACAAGGCCGAAAAGGCCTACAGTTCGTCAAGAAGGCTGGATCGGATAGTATCCCAAGAATGGGCAAGGCCGTTGAGTTGAACCTCTAACCTTTCTTTGGAGGTCTGGAGGCTTGGCTGATTGGAAACCAAGGGTTGAAGCTTGATCTTGACAGCTTTGGAAGTAGCAAATAGTTCCTTCTGTTGTGTTTCCAAGTTTGATTGTTGAGTCACCAATAGCACCAGGCTCTTTTCGGCCTTCTCTTGCTTGTTCTTCAGATCCTGGATTTGATCCTCCCAGTCCTGAATGTTCTTGGCAATGGTGATTTTCTGCTCTTCAATGGTACTGATCTGGGCCTTGAGAGCTCCATAGCCATCCACGCATCCATTCATTTCTTGGCGAAGGTCCCTGATCTCGGTAAGGCTCGATTCGACCTTGGAGAGTTCAAGGGCCGCTCCGTCGTATGACTTTTGCAAATCTGGGAATAAGTCTTTGTGAAAGTTTTGCAGGACTGATTCGGTAGCTTCACTGAAGACTTGGGCTCGAGCCAAAATGCTGAGGGCTTTCTTGAAGGAGGAAACTCTACCTGGATGAAGGGCCATCTTGATATCCATCTTGATCAAGGCCTTAAAGGTTTCTTTGGCCTCAGCATCTCTCTCTTCGGTGGTTGGGGGCACCTGGGTAGAGCTTGACCCATCTCCAGAAATGCCTGAGAGGGATACTTGAACAAGGCTAGCAGCCGTCTTGAAGAAGTCCTCCATGTCCTCGTCAGCAGCCTCTTCAACAATTTCTTCTTTTTGTACAGGTGTTGGGTCAGGATTGATTGGAGAAACCTTGGACTTCTCTGGGGTTTGTGATGACGCCTCATGCTCAGGGTTGATTGGAGGACCTTCGGAGGTAGCCTGGAGGGGAGACAGGTTGATTAAAAGGGCTTTACAAGGAATTGAGATAGTCAAAACTAAGGGATGGCGTGTTACCTCTAATGAAGCGGTGGAAGAGTCGCTGGAGGCAATTGAGACACTTTTCTTCAATTCTGCCTTCGAGGCTTCTTCTGCTTGTGGCTTTTTGGACATGACCGTCTTGGTTTTCGTCTTTTTGGTTATTTTCTTTGGAGTTGATTCAGCTTGGTGAGCAGTCTCTTTTGATTCGGCCTAGGAGTTGGGAAAGATACAGGTATGAGTATTCAGGCCTTAACGAAATTAGGTTCAGGCCTTGATATAATACAGAGATACCTTGGTAGAAATGTTAACCTGTTCAGGGGAGCTGGTCTTGGTGCTGCTTCGGGTTCTACCAGCAATTGCAGTGGTCTTTTCCTGCGATGATCAGACATTTAGGCCTAGATTACAATGTTCAGCAAGAAAAGAAGAGTTGATCAGATCATACCGTGGTGGGCTTCTTGTCAGCCAGCTTTTTGAGCCTTTTCTTCTGAGGATTCTCTGTTGGTTCAGGCTTGCTAACTTCTTGTGCACCTGAAATGGAGTTTGCATGAGGAGTATATGGTAAAGGCCTGAACAGAAGCAGCAAATAGGGAAAAAGAAAGTGAACTCTTTGGATGTACCTTTTCTTTTCAAGCTGGCAGATGGAGAGGGGCCTTCGGAGCGAGAGGTTTTCTTTTGATAGGATCACCATCCTTTACAACTATGGCTTCAGGGGTTATTTTTGCCAAAATCTCATCCAGGTCTTTGGCAAATACCTATCCACATGAGCTGTCCACCACTTCTCAAATCGAAGAGACTTTTCTGGACGTTCAGGGTAAGGCCTTAACTGGAAGGTGGCCTCATCCTTTGCAAACTGATTCCGAATGGCTTCTAAGGTCTTTTCTGGTACAATTACTCGGTCAATGAAATCTTCATTGCAAGATTTGTATGGAGGGATAGGGATGAGCTGCATAAGGCCGAATTGGCGGGCAAACTGGGCAGCATTGTAGTATTCCGTCCCGCACCTATTGTTGGCCGATGACATACCCATGCCATACAACAAGTCTCTCGAAATGAGAAAGCTGGCCCAAACGGCCTTGTGTTCATCAAAGTCTTCTCCAGGCTCTCCAGCAGGGTTTTTCAGCCATAACGGTACAGTTTCTCTCTCGAATGGCATGTAGCCCTTGCCCAGCGAGGTTAACTCACGGTAAAAGTAAGTGAAGCAGGAGTTAAAGCTATGCTGTTGCAGTTCTTGGCCTACATAGTGACGGCCGTAACAGGCATGGGTGGGATTCTTGTTCATTTTTGGGGCTTGTGCGGGGAAGTATGACCAAAGCCAGAGTGCGACTATCCAAAGTGGTCCGGGGGCAAAAACGAAGTTGTTGGTCAATAATTCCTGCATGCCACGGTATAAGTGTGCAAGGACTAAAGGGGCTAGGGCCAACTTCTGGCCCGAAGCCAAGGCCTTGGCAATATCCGTGAACTCCTTAGTGATTCTATTCGAGGATACACAAAAAATACACTTATTCAACCAATAAATAAGGAGGGCCACATGTTCTTCTTCAGTAACCTCGTCTCCTTCCTCACCAGCAAAGTGTTTCAAAAAGTTGGAATAGGCCAGTTGGGCCGATTCTGGGTATGTAAAGGAAGGGGTTTTTTGGGAAACAAAGCAATCGGCCCTAATCCCGTGAGGGCGAAGGCCGGTGAGAAAAGCAATATCTTGCATCGTAACGCTCATCATACCAACACGAAAATGAAAAGCGTTAGTAAGAACTGACCAGAATTGGACGGCAGCCATGAATAGGGCTTTGTCCATGTCAATGAGGTGGCGGCTGAGCATAAGGGCTTCGTATATGCCGACTTCTTTCCACAGTCCTTCTTTCACAGCTGCTACACGGTTAACCCATTGAACGTATTGCTTATCGGGCCTATGCCAGAGCCGATTGGGGATGTCTCTCGGATAGGCGGTCCAGTCGGCAGCAATACAGTCAAACGGTAGAGCTTCTTCTGCAAGGGGATAGAACGGGTAAAGAGATTCTGGGTAATCGCCATTGAACGCAGGTCCGAGCGCCATTTTACATGGTAGAGGAACGAGGTTGGGTTCGATCAATCAGAATCTCGGGATTAATGGAGAGGTTCGGCTTCAACCTGATGATCCTCTTGATTTCATCGGTGTAGGAGGTTGGGCTCTTGGCCGGTTGTTTGGCTCTGAAAGACGACATGATTCAGAGCTTTCTGGGTTTAACAATGGTGGCTAGGGTTTCTTTTTCGGCTCTGGATGAAGAGAGAGAGAGAGATGGGCGGAGAGAGATAAAGATGAGAAGAGAGAGAGAAATGCCAGCTTTGATGATGAGACGGCAGGAGTTGGGAACCAAGGAGTGGAGTTCAAAAAGTCTGGGGATATGTACCGCCACCTCTTTCTTCTCCCCACTTTTTGAATTTTTGTTGCTATCTTAATTAAGGCTGCGCATGCAACAAGAGTGATTGGATTGAAAAGGGTCTCTTTGGGGGCTTTTAGAGTTCCGAGAAGGGAAGGAAACCGCCTTTATGAAAACGTGCCCCACATGAAGATCTGTAATGATTACAGCCGTTTTCAGGAGGGAAAAGTTAGGCCACGTTTGGGCCTGATATAATATCATTTACATTAAGATCTGTTTGGATGCCAAAAACTATGTTCTTCCAAATGCCTTAATCTTAACAGAATCAAGGCGTAGGGGGGGCAATGTTTATACCCGTTTTTGGCACCACGGATCGGGCTTGCCGTGATCGAAATTCTTTTAATTAATTGGGGCCGAGATTGGGTATTTGGGCTGATGAATTAATTATTGGGCCATGGGTATTTTCCCATTTGGGCCCAAGAAACATAACCCATGTACAAGATTGCGGTCCAAGACCTTTTAGAGGAGCAGCCCACGAGAATTATGGTCCAAGACTCCTTAAAAGTGCAGCTCACGGGTTAGCCCATGGGGGAAATAATGGTTTGACCCATGGATGTGGCCCACGGTTTTAGGCTCATAATATGGTACCGGATTGATTGGAAAATCAAAGCCCACTTTTGTAGGGAATTGGTTATGTTTCTGGCAGTTGAGTTGTTTCCATTTCAAAGGCCAATTGACTTGGTCAATTGGCCATGTGGCATGGGAAGCACAAAAAAGGGGGGAAGTTGGAGATATTTCTACCTAGGCATGGGACACGTGTCAACATACAAGGAGCCCACTACCCATGATCAAATTTAATTGCCATTACCTCTGAGCAACTGCCCATGATCAAGTGTGCATGAAAAGTGGAGAGAACATGGGACATGTGGCAGCTTGTGGTGCAACGCTGAAACCGGATTCAGGCCTGAATCAGCTTACTGTTTTGCTTATAAATAGCAGAATCGAAGACAGAAAACGGGTCCAACACCAATCAAAGCTCAACGCTTACAAACAAAGCCTTCCCAGCGAAGCACACTTTCCTACTTTCAGCAAAGTAGACTATCGAGTACATCGTACTCAAACCCCTATTCAAACTTACTTCATCAAGTAGTTTGGATTTTACTTTCCTTGTACCACTTTATTATCCCGGTGTAATAAAGTTTACGTTTTCACGTCTCATTTCCTA
>WJXA01000064.1:0-55158 GCA_014282245.1 Rhododendron simsii | reverse complement strand
AACCCTATTTATAATCTTAATAATTTGAGTTATGATTTGAGAAATGCCCAGTTATTTAACATTATCCTTTCTCAATTTCTCTCATAAAAAAATATAAGCATGTGACAATGAGTAGATTAAAGAGAAAAACAAATTGATTGATATACTTTAACTGCATTAGGCTAGAATCATTTCAATGTACAAATGTTAATGTATTGGAAAACAAAAATCTTATAATATAATGAATATATATTCTGATAAAAAAAAATGTCTATTAAACTGGCCTCCCAGATCAAAATCCTGGCTCCGTACATCGACCAGCTGACCAGGAGGAAGGTGGTATAAGATATACTGATTATTTCCGAAGAGGTTATATCAACTTGTCAAATGGTACTGTTATGGTCTATATATAATCTATCAATAAAAAATAAAATAAAAAACTTTGGTCAAATTAGAGAAATGTTATTTTAGTTATCATTGTTGGGATGCTTGGCTTGGCTAACTATGATGCATCATTACCCAGATGTATTCTTTCGAGTCATCAATATTTTTTTTTTTGCAGATAAAAAATATTACTAGATCCAATGACGAAATGCAATGAGGTGGATTCAGCATAGATATTTATATAGACTAGAGAAATCTATATCTACTCCTACGTTCGTGTGTAATTATTTTACTGTCACACTGTTGTTCTCATGTTCAAGTTGTACAAACCCGTGCTCCCTTCGGTCATTCACATGTATGATTTGGATCAACCTAGGAGTCCTCGGGCGTGTTTGAAATGGTTGTAGATAAAAAGTTTAGACTTTAGCTTCAGATTCTACAACAGATTTTAAATTTCAGATTCTAGTAAAAGTTGAGAAACATATTTGTTGCAATTGCGATATTATGAAAATTTATTTTCTTTTTGAAATTTGTGTTTTAGAATTCCAAAAGCTACTCAAACCCAGTTTTAGACTTTGGAGAATTTCTTTCATTTTTCAGATTCTCGGAAGTTTTATGTAGATTCTAAAAATCAGTTTTGTAGAATTCTTGGAAACATTCCAAATTGATTTTTAAAAGCTAAAATTCATCTAATAATATGTACAACAACAACAAAACCCATGTAGTCCCCAGTCATTGGGGATATGGGCGGGAAAGGATTGGGAGACATACCTAACCTTTGGCAATATGCATAAAATGATTGCTCTCAGAGTACCACTGAAACAATGGTCCCCCTATACATGTTTTGCTGCGGAACCATACCTCCTAATCAAAGCCAAATGGCATTAGAGAGGTTAAGCCTAGAAACCCAATTCAATTTATGTGCACATTACCATACTTCCTTTATTGATAGTCCAGAGCATCGGTATGCACAGCTCGATCATCTAAAAATACAAAAAAATAATAATAATAATAATTCTGCGAACCGACACATAGCTAGTTACTTGCGATTACTTTACAAAGTTGACATAAAACCCTACATCAAAATATCATCATATTTTCTTAACTTACCCGAATAGTAACCATGAAGCTCAAATGTCAACTCAACTCAAATATTACCGTCGAGCTCCTACATGATTGGAACTACATAATTGATAAATAATAATCCAACTAGTTCATCACTTCGCAACTGAAATATTTAATTTAGCTAAAACCGGCCTAGTATAATTTATATAACTCTTGTTGCTGGTTCGCATAGATTGTTTTCTGGATTTTGATTTTTAAATCAATCCGGATAGGGAGAGTCTGATAAGGTAACGAGAGTATATTGTACTTATGAAAGTAGAAGCTTATTGAGGTTTTTATTTATTTATTTATTTGATCCTAAAAGCTTATTGAGTTGAATTTTGGTAACTTTGATAATGACCATCGGTTAGAATAGCTGCCACCAGGTTTAGAAATTCTTAGTCTACTCTAGGGGTTGGAATATGTTTGAAAGATACCAGATAGATTCTTTCCATTTTTTTTTTTAAAAGAAAATTTTAGGGCCCCTTTGGAAGCCAGCCAAATCATCGAATTTTACATTATGCAATATTAATTAGTCTACTCTGAGAATGCATTTTTTCCAAAGTGCTTTAACAAAACCACACATTAGAATGAGGTAAAATCTATTCTGCGCATATCTTACAAATACTCTACAGATTGATAATCTATTCTGACCATAATCCAAAAATCTGTAATTCAACACATTAGCATGGTCGCCCGCTCTGAGTGTTTTGGCTAATAACCCATTTGACTTGTTTTATTTTTTTGCCTTTATTCAATTTTTTTTCGAATTTGTTAGTTACGTGTGAGTTTTTTTGTAGATTATCAGTTCATCTCAACAAGAGGAATTAAAAAAGTAAAAATTGTGATCAAAACTCAAAATTTTTATGATAGCCGAAAAATTTGGCTTTTTAGCTTGTGTTTGTCTTTATTTTAAAAATGTTAAAGTTTTGACTATAATTTGTTACTTTTTCGATTCATCTCATCGAGATGAACCAATAATAAACAAAAATCTGACCCAAAATTAAGAAATGTGAAAAAAAAAATGTATAGAGAAAAATAAAATAAAATAACTTATTTAACCAAAACACTAGCTAGTCTTCAATCATATCCGCATAAGGGATAAGGGACCAGACACGAAACATTATTCAGCGGGCCCATATCAAGAGCATTCTGTAGATCCCAAAGGCCCAGTACATGGTTCCACCGCCATGTTCATAGGTCTATTAATCGGTTGAATTGAATTGGGCTCTAAAGGCCCAACACATATAGGCCCACTATGTGGTTCCACCATATTGTTTATGGGCCCATCCATCTCTTTATTTGAACTGGATTCTAACAGTAACCCGCCAGCCCCTTTTTTTAAAACTACTAATACTAGGAAGATTCTACATGGTACCTGAGCGTGCATTAGAGCCGTCCAAACATGTTTTGAACGGCAAGGATTTAGAGGCCGAGATAAAAGAGAGAGATTGGTCAGCTAAGTAAGACAGAGTGCTCAGATTTAGTCCGTCCAAAACACATTTTAAAGGCTTGAATGAGCGCTGGATACAGCTATGTGGTACCCAATTTGCACCCAAAAACCTGTTCAAATACCGTTGAATAAGTGTGGGGGTGTGGGTAGCTATTTATTAATTTTACCACTTTACCCTAGCTAACAATTAATTCATGCAATATTTTAGTGTAGTTGGGGCAGTAGTGGAAAGAAATTCTATGACAGTTCACAAAATTGTCGACACCAAAGAAGGATAGCCCGTTTATACATAGAATTAGATTGTCCGATCCCCTTCAACCTCGAGCACCCCAATCTTCGCTGCAAGATTAAATTTTGAATTGAATTGAGCACTTACATATATCAGATTAAGCTGATTTTTCACATGGCCACTCATTTTATTTTATTTTTTTTGAATTATCCAACGGATTGGATTTTCCATGCAGGACCTGTAGTGGGTCCGCGTGACCATTGGTGCAAAGTCAGTAAAGCCACCATCAGTGCATGGCTGTAGAAGGATTCTATTGTTTCTCCACTAAAAGTTGCTTAGTGAAATATATTTACGTGACTTATTATTTAAAGACAATCTAAATAGTAGAGGCCAACATTTGGTTAGATGAAGAGAATAGCCTAACACCTTTCCCTACGAAAATTTATTGGTGTATAAATTCCCAAAACTAAGTGGCAACTCTAGAAATACAGAGCACCACAGTGGGTGATTATTCATCAAACGGCATCCCGCTGTGGGTCTCGAGCGAAGTTTGAAAACCATCGAGCCCCTGCGTGCGAATCGACATTCACGAGCGGGTATGAACACGATATAGATATTATGAGAGCAACTTGTATACACAATCATGTGGGCTAGAGCTAGCTAGAGGAAAGACCAATAGAATATGGCGGTGACTATGGGCTTAGGGCTCATGTGGACACTAAGGAAAAAATCAGTGCAATGTCGTGATGACTTTAGTGCTCAATCCCTCACGAGAATGCAAGGCTATATATACAGACTGGGAGTTTGTTATAATCCGTCCAGATCGAATGTCTAGATGGGTGATATGGAAAGTATGAGGAAACAAGTAAGTTTGGGCCATGTTTTTGGGTTTGCGCACGTCATGGTTGATCTCAAAGATTTATTTATTTCCCACAGATGACGCCAATCGTATGGGAAATAAATTTGCATAGCTAGTATTGTAGGGCGCTCTTTGAGATTGACGGCATGTGCGCAACGCCGAAACCCTAGTGTTTGCAAAACAAAACACCTTGAGTGCGCCTTTGCCTCTCATCGACAAATGCCGTCCAATCAATGCCTAAGTTAGACCACGTACTACCAAAGAAACCTTAATTCATGTATGTATAGTGATTGCAAGTAACAACGTACCGTTCTCTTTAGGTTTACCACTCAAGTACCCTTCTTATGGTAGGAAACCTCATACATTAGAAATCCTTCTCGACTTCGTTCCATAGAGCAACTCAATCTCTGCCTACCACATGCAGCATCTCTTCTCTTGTTCACTAGATTCATTCCTATATCGTATGTATTCCTTCTAGAATAGCCTAACTGGCCTAATTCCAAGTCAGCTATGCTAGGGTTTGCTTCCGAATACTTATGCCCTTTGCTCGGCAATAATGTTGAGCGTCCTTACATAGTGTTACTGATCAGGTATTTTGTTCGGTCCTATGCACCTTCTCGTGGTGCCCCTGACCTAGCCACGTGTCTCGTACGTGGTCAGGGTTAGTCTCTCCGATGCACTCCCATGTGGTGTCAAAAATATATGCACACTACAACACGGAAGGCCTATTGCGAGGAAATATGGCGAGGAAAAGAGATTTCGTCCCTAAAAGTACACAATCTGCGAGGAAATTCAATTTCGTCGCTAAAAAGTTACATTTAGCGAGGAAATTAAATTTCCTCACCAAATGTAACCCTTTTGCGAGGAAATCTGTTTTCCTTGCTAAATATAATCTTTTGGCGAAAAATATTTTGTGACATTTTTTAGGACTCATTAAATTTTTTATATGTAATTCATTATTAATTATGTTCATGTATCTTTAGTATCACGATGGTATAGTAAGGGATAATCAACTACATAGTTCAATATCATTAGCAAATTTATTAAAATAAAAAAGTGATAAATGGAAAAAAATAGTTTCCTTGCCAATCGCATTGAATTGATGAAATAAAAAATATGTTTCACACGAATTATATGAATTCATTTTTCCCCAACTGAAATTAATTGTTAACAATGTCAGTATGTTCAAATTGTACTAAAATTTATTGTTTGAATACAAAAATTTTTAAGGACATGCTAAAAAAGAGTTCATCCCATAGTTATTGTCAACCAATCAGTGCAAATGATCAGTTGATCAAGAAAAGAGGTCCTCTCGCAAGCAACGCACTGTTGCTTGCTCTTGAACTAAATCCAAGTACAAGGCTATTGCGAATGTGGCCGCCGAATTAACCTGGGTTCAGTCACTCCTCATCGAACTTGGTCTTTATATCTCTGCCACTCTATTACTGTGGTATGATAATATATATTGGTGCAACATATCTTACAGCCAATCCCATCTTCCATGCCCGCACAAAGCATGTTGAAATTGATTATCATTTTGTGCGTGACAAAGTCGCTTGGGGTGATGATTTAACTGTCTAATATATTAGCACCAAGGATCAAATTGCCGATATTTTTACACAAAAGGACTTGCGTCTTCCCGCATTCGGACACTGTGTTTCAATCTGAAGGTCATGCCTCGACCATCAGCTTGCGGGGGGATGTCAACCAATCAGTGCAAATCAGTTGATCAAGAAAAGAAGTCCCAATAATGTTAGCCATTTCAGTGGTTATATTTTATCATTTGCAATATCTTTTGTAAAGCTTATCACTTGTAACCGTATTTGTATATAAATACCCAAGGAATAGAACACTCTAGGTACTAGAGGGCATTCATCAATTCTATCGTATTGTTCTTTTGACTGTTATAAACCCAAAAAAAGGACTGGACATAGGGATTATAAGTTTGTGGATGAATGATGTGCTTTTCAGAAAAAGAATGCAGGGGATATATGGATTGTTTTTCGTAGTGATAACTGATTATTAATTCATACAAAAAAAATTAATGAAAAGCTAAACAAAAGGTAAAGTATTTAATAATTGCGAAATGTATTTTCAAAATATCACTAATCTATTTTCAAAATATGTAAGGTTAACCCCATTTGAAAAGAAACATAACAAATTATTACTATTGTAATATTGTAGTTGAGTTAAAATTGTTATGGGCGCATACACACAGTAAGAACAGATTAACCCACCAAAAAAAATATCGTATTTGCAGAAATTTAAAGTGCTCAAACTAATTTAGGCACTACAAAAGGTTACTAAACTTAGAGAGAATTAAAACGAAGTATAAAATAAACAAATTTAGAAAGGTATAAAAGATTTATTAAAGATATATAACAAAACATTAAATTATAAAAAAATTCAATAAAAGCGAATAATGTTAATGATTTAAAAAACAAGTTTAAAGAAACACTACGAAGGGACTAAAATTAGAAAGAAAGGTTTAAAGAAACAAATTTAGAGAGGTGAAAGAATGTACAAAAGGTTTATATATAAAAAAGGCAAAGGTTTGAACTGGAAAGGAAATTGGTGTGATGGATGGAGTGAATGCCTCCATACAGGAGGCAACAGTTCGAATTCATGCGGAAGCAAATGAGATGGAGAACTATATATTTTTAGTTTCAAGAGTTTTTGTAACGCCCCGCTTTTTCGGGGGTAAAATAAAATAATTCTTTAGGAAAATTTTGCTAAATAAATATGATTTTTTCCAAAATAAATGTCTAGCTATTATAATCTCAAGAAAATTTACTAATTCAAAATATATTAACTTCAGAGCTGACCCTAGGTTTGACACGAATCCCGAGTATACTTGATCTCCATTCCTGATATTCTTTCCGCGTCGAACTGCACCATCATTGAATCTCCTTTATTGAATCCTGCGCTCTCTGGCAAATTGATCGCCGAAGCAAACGATTTGCCAGGATACAGACATATCCGTGAGTGATAAATCACCCAGTAAAATAATCCAACCCAACTACCCCTCTTACTTTACAGTTAGCAGATACAAGACAATATTGAATCGAAGAGTCAAGCAGAGATTTCACACATGAACCAATTTATTATTATCCACTATTTAATGTGAAATCTAAGATCTCCTCCACGAGATCTTTTCCTCCCATACCACTAACTATGATCGTGTCATGGAAAATCCCCCCCTTGCTTGTCCTGCACACGGGGTTCTAAATGAATTCACCTAAGTTATGTACCTCGTATGAATTCACTTAAGACCATAACAGGGGGCACGATTACCCTTTGGAGCTTTCCATGGCGTACCATACATTAGGGTCGCCACCATTCCTAAGCCACTAACTATGACCGTGTCATGGGACAATCCCGCTTGCTGGCCTTGCAAGGCACGATTACCCTTTGGAACTTTCCATGGCGTACCACACGTTAGGGTCACCAAAATATCATCATTGGGCCCCGTAGGTCACCCTTATATCATCACTGGGCCCCATAGGTCACCCTTATCCATGGCCAAATCAAAATCCACAATCTCACAACTTCAACACTGTACCATTTTTCCATGAATTTAGTATCGTCTAGATGAAATCTATTCGCATACCACCCCATGTCTCTAGGGTCTAATCTAACATTCAAATCAAATGTCGGTGCAGTATACAATCAAATCAGATAGTAATTAAAACAATTAATAAGCAATGCAATGAATCAGATATCGGTGTAATATACAATTAAACCAAATAATAATTAAAATACTAACGAGCAATACAATCACACAACTTTTATGAAATGGGCCGTTGCCCTTATTCCTATATGGCCATGTTGTCAATAGTGAAGTAGAACTTTTATAGAAATTGTAATAGAATATTTTCTAAACTCTCATTAATTTAATTCTTAAGAAATTAGATGGATTAAAAACTAATTAAGTACATTAATTAGGTAAAAATATTAAAATAATTATCATGACCTTGGTAAGAGTCCTAAAGGTCCTACACAACATGTTTGAGTATCAAAAGTTGAGTTCAGAGAATCGCGGGATTAATTTTAAATGAAGATGTTAATTAAAGTGGCCAAAAGTGAAGTAAATAGATAATAAATAAATTAAGAATTAAAATATGTTATGGTTAACAAAGTTTCATCCACTGAATGTAAGGAGTCTAAATAAAATTAATCGGGCATTAATAATAAGGGTTATAAGGTCGTAAAGTAATTTTAATTGGAATTACTTTAAAAATAATAATAAATAGTGAATTAAATAAAATAAATATTTAATTTAACAAGTTACCATCTTTGAGATGCAAGGAGTCTAGAAAAATTTAATTGAGTGTTAAATCGTTGGTTGGAAGATCGTAATTAATTTTCGTTTGTAAACTTTGAACGATAACTAATAAATAATTAAATAAATAGATAATTAAATAAAAAAATATGACCTTAACAAGTTATGATCTTTGAGGTGTGAATAGTCTAGGAAAAATAATTCGGGGTTCAAAAATCACGTTTAGAATGTCGTAAAATCGATTCGAAATAAAATAGTCCAAACCGCAAGGTTGGACCAGTCAACCTTGCGGCTGAGCCTTCTGCCGCGAACTCCGGGACTGGTTCTTGCGGCCCACACCTTGCGGCCGCAAGGTTGAACGCTGGATTCGTTTTTTTTGTTTTCCTTCACGGTTTTGATGCATGGACACGTTCGGGCCATAGGGTTAAACATAATAACACTTAATATACTTAGAGGAATGGTTGGAAGGGATTATAATATCTTGAATCGGATCGAATTGATTTAAAAACGAATCTAGAATTTTGGGGAAGAAAACTTCTGGTTCTTTGATCGGGAGACCTTGGGGCCGAATTGGATGGTGTTTATGGATTCTTGGAGTTGTAGGAGGTGATTGAAACGTGGGAATTAGGTTTCGGTTGAGCGTAACTAGGAAACCCACTTTTCTCTCTCTAGAACTCCATAGCTTGGAGCTAGAATTGCCCACGTTTTTCTCTCATGTCTGACTCGGTGGAGCGTGGGAAATACCGTGGTATGCTCGTGGGTCAATGGGTTGGGGTATTTATAGGTGAATTTTGGTGGAGTAAGATATATAGGAACGAATTTAATGGAGTTGGGTTTTAAAAGGGACGAATTGGGACTGTTTTTGGGTCAAGGAGGAAGTAGAGATTGAGTAGGAGAGGGAGAGATGAAAGGAGTTTGCATGCATGCAATTACTTGCATGCAAAGTAAGAAGGAAAAGAAAAATTAAATTAAAAAGGATAAGATAGATAATTATACTAAGAAAAAGAATTAAATAATACTAATAATACTTTTTAATGATAGTATTAATAATAAAAATTACGGGTTGTTACAAGTTGAATTAAAATTTTACTAAACTAATTTTGGTTACGAAAATTTTATCTAGATTTTGGTTTACTCTAATAACACTTTTAAATAATTAATCAATTACTATGGACTATTTGATTAAAATTTAATTTCTTTATTCGAAAAAAATAGGGCAAAAATCCGGGTCGTTACAGTTTAGCGAGGAAAAATTTCCTCGCCTAAACTATAATTGGCGAGGAAAAAATTAGTCTAGCGAGGAAAATTTTTCTCACCTATTTTGTAAACATTGTATTTGTCTATTGAGGAAAAACTATAGCGAGGAAAAAATTCCTCGCTAATTGGGTCAGAATTTCCTCGCAAATTCTTTTTGCGAGGAAAACGGGCGAGGAAAAATTTCCTCACAAATACATTTTGCGAGGAAATCAGCTTTTTAGCGAGGAAACTAAATCCTCGCTACAAGCCTTTCGTGTTGTAGTGCCACGTGTATGTACCGCACGTGTTCGGGCGCAATTCTTCCTATTCGGGAAGACCCCTCTACAACGCTAAAATTATCGTTTTGAACAGGAAGATAGAATTAATCATGATAAATTGTCTTTTCTTTGTAAATAAATTACGATTGTATCGTAGTGAGATATGATCAGTGTGCAATAACTACAAGTTGTGTCAGATTTTATTTCAAAGTACATCGGGATTTTTAATTGAAGGGTGGACTTATTACAATAAGTTTAATTTTGGCTTTAAAATGAACATTTCATTGAACCAACTTGGGCATTTCCGTGTGCTATAGAGCAACGCAAAGTTCACCGGTTATGACGTCTACCGGCTCATGTGGCCATTAAACGTGGACCTTTATTCATGACAAGGACTCTTTATGCCAAAGAAACATGAGTTCAAAAAATACGCCAAAGGAACTATTTTAAGGAATTCACTTCTCCTACTACATTTTTATTTTATTTTATTACCCATGTTTGATGGTATGTATGTTAACACAGTGGCGGAGTCCGAGGGGACTAGTGAAGGATAGGGTGCCCTTAGGCCAAAAATGTTTTCCTTGCTTTCGTCTCACGGTTTTTTTTTTTTTGCCCTGTTGTTTTCTCTTAATTTTTATTAGATTCAGTCAAATTTTTTAGATTAATTGTTCATCATGACGACGGAAATAAAAAGAAAAGTATAGTAACATATAGATTAAAAAAAAAGTACTCCGTATAGTTTTTTAGATTAATTGTTCTTCAACTCGTCTTACATAAAGATTTTCCAACTTCGTTATGTATTTATATATTTTTTGATACCCGTCAAGGCAAAAAGTGTGCGCGTCGTAAATTTTTTGACCAAAAGCTAACAAAAAAAAGTTAAGTAAAAGGGTAAATCTTCCATTTTCTCTTTTTTTGTCACTCGATAAATGTCTAGTCTACTTCTAAGGAGATCGATGGGGAAGGAGTCGTGCCCCTGGCAAGAATTGAACCATCACCTTCCTTCTTCTTTTTTGTCACTTAATAGATGTCTAGCCTACCTACTCCTAAGGGGATAGAGAAGGAATATCGCTAGGCGGCATAGCATAGGGGGTGAGGCAAGTCCAAAGGATATCAAACACTCACACTCCTCTAGAGAATCAAACCCTCACATTCCCTGTGAGAGAGGTGAGAAAGTGCCATTAGACTACAAACCCATGGGCTCCACTTTCTCTTTAATTAAAATCTGTGGACTTTTTGGTCCTCTCTAGCATTTTTAATTGGAGTAATGCCCAAGATGGTTCTATGAAATGTTTTTGATTCCCAAGACGAGTTCAACAAAGATAAATGAGGCCTATATAAGCTGGAATTCTAGCACTTGTCCATATCAAATTATTTTAATTAAACAAACAATTTTTTTATTTTTTTCTTCATGATGTATTTAACGACGCATCTAAAATGAACCTACCATATCATCAACTTGTTATCTTAAGACAGAATCCTGATCGACATAAAAGGTTGACTAATTAAGTCGAAGTTATATAAAAACTTTGTTGGACATCTCAAATTGTTATCCTAATTAAGACACAATTCTGACATAAAAAGTTAACTAAGTTGGACATATCAACATGTTAACCTAAGACACAGTCCTGACATAAAAAGATGACTAAGTCGAAGTTATATAAGAACTACGGTGGACATATCAACTTGTTATCCAACGACATAATCCTGGCATAAAAGGATGACTAAGTCGAAGTTATATAAAAACTACGGGACATATCAACTTGTTATCCTACATACGATAGAATCCTGACATAAAAAGATGACTGAGTCGAAGTTATATAAGAACTACGGTAGACATATCAACTTGTTATCCTACGACAGAATCCTGGCATAAAAGGAAGACTAAGTTGAGGTTATATAAAAACTTTGGTAGACATATCAAATTGTTGTCCTAAGACAGAATCTTGGCATATATAAAAAGTTGACTAGGTTGACATTATTTAAAAAAGCTTTGGTGGACATATTAAAATCGGACGATTCCAGAGCTGTCCAGATCATGTACATTACGGTCATTACCCAATTATTGAGTGCCTTATTAAAAAGGACGTTACTCATTCATTAGTCATATTTTCAAGCTTGAGAAAAGTTTTAGTCCTACTTCAAAGTCTAAGTTATGTTTATGTCTTGTATTCTGTATAATCCCAATTACACCGTCAAAACTTTATCCCTTGGTTACCTACTGATGGTAATGGCGCACACAGAGTTTTGGTCTTCGGACCTCATGTGCAAATTCTACATACCTAACGAAGGGATATGGCAAGAGCTGGGGCTTGTCAACCTTGGAGCCAGAAACATTAAATTTGATTGCGCAATATACCATAAGGATGCTCTCCACATCCTGTCCGATTGGTTTCCTTTTATGCGCGAGGGAAGTGATTTCTGCTGGCCTTACATTGTGGCATTTGACCCCGAAAAAGGTACATCGAGATTCATGAAAATACCCGAGGCTGCAAGAAAATGTGACTTCGGTCACCCGAATTTCAAGATGGGATTATTTAAGTGGAGCAAAGGGAACGAGGAATCGATTTGTTTGGTTACTCTTTCGAAAAGAGTGTTCACCACATGGGCAATGGTAGACTACGATGCGGGATTGTGGATAAGGATTAACAAAGTCCGGGCACTGGCAATGGGGATGGTCGAGCCGGACCCGGAAATAGCAGGATTTACTGTACTTAATGGGGACTCTTTACTTATCGCCACAGAGAAATGTGTTTACCGGTATTGTTTGACCGGTGATTGGGAGGGGAAGAGAGCTGAAAAAGTGTGCGAGAATGGTTGCGGGGCCAATGTATTTCTGTATCCGTACTCGAACACTCTTCGTACTTGCGGGGATGGGATGACACATTTCCCTTCATAATTTTGTCTTTCGATATAACGAGTTGTGAGTTTGGCCTAATGCTCCTAATGATCAAATCTGGGCATTGATTTAAAGGAATTGACAAAAATATATGCAACGTTTATATTTCCTTATTTGTCAAGACCCGACTCAATTTGCGACGTGTACACCGCGCCTGTCTCGTTAACCATTTGGCCAGTTTATGTTTGATTTTCATTGTAGTTAGTTGCTCTGTTAACCAGCTCATGCTAGCTCAGTTTGTTAGAACTCTTGCATCACTAGAAAATCAGGATTTCCGTGAAAAAAAAAGGGGCAAAGTACAGATTAACTCCCTGTGGTTTGGACATTTGGCAAATGACCTCCCTGTGTTTTATTAATGGTCAATTTGCCTCCCTATGGTTTCGGAGTAAAGTGCAACCGTTACATTTTCCGTCCAAACTAACTGTGAGTGTGCCTCACGCGCTCCTACGGCGTGTATGGCATGAAAAATTGTACTTTCCTCATAAAGTAGTATGATAAAAAGACAATACTACCCCTGGTCATCTTCTTTCCCAAATCACCGTAAAACGCCACCATCCACCACAACCCCACGCTTAAACCACCCATCAAACCCCACGCAATTCATAATTCCACTCAATCCAAATTCCAACTGATCCAGTCTCTCTCTCTCTCTCTCTCTCTCTCTCTCTCCGCATGACACACACAGAGCTGTATCTATCTATCCATCTATAGGTTTGAACAATAATGACATGCATAGAGGGGGTGGACAGGCAGTGGGACCTGTAATTCAGCTCGTCGGTGATTCTCGAGATCTTCAAGCTCGACTTCCAGCCGGAAGATCGCGAGATACCGGTCGTTGGCGAGTCGATTATCTCTGAGTGGTGCAACCGGTTGTCGTGGGGGAAGTTCTGTACGGGATCCGAGGATTTCTCGCTCGGTCTCATCAACGATGGTCTGGTCGATGGGGCATTTACATTAATTACCAGATTTTTTTTCGTAATATTTCGGACTGAGGATGAGTTTTGTAGAGTTGTTAGTGTGGTATCTGAGTAATTTATGATCAATTAGCTGTCAAAACTCCTTGATTTTTTTTCCTGGTTCTTGGAGATTTTGGACTGAGGCCGGAGATTGGCGCTGATGAAGTTGGAGGGAGTTCCGGCGGCAATAAGCTTTAGGGGATGAATTTCTATCTAATAGAAAGAAAAAAAAAAAAGCTTAAGGGAAAACTAAGGAAAGGAAATTAAAGTTGGAAGTTTTTTTGGGAAGAGGGGAAAATAAACTTAATGAAAAATTATGGAAGATACTAATAAATTGAAGTAGAAGTAGAAAGTCTAGGCATTTTTTCCAATTACAATATTATCATTTCATTAACTAAAATAAGCTTTAGTTAATTAATTTTTTTCTGGCCAAGAAAGAACTGAACGTGAGAAAGAAAAGGAATAAGATACAAGGACATTATTGTCAAGTTATCTTTTCTGTTAACGGAGTTACGATTGCACTTAACTCCGAAACCATAGGGAGGTGAATTGGCCATTAATAAAACACAGGGAGGTCATCTGCCAAATGTCCAAACCACAGGGAGCTAATCTGTACTTTGCCCAAAAAAAAAAGGTAAGTCAGGATTTCAAATCTCTCCATCTGCGTGTGGGTATTCTTCTCTTAGAAAGGTTTTTTTTTTTCTTTATTGTTACCCTATAATGAGCTTATTTCTTGTAGTAATTGAGTAGTTGAGTTTCGTTTTCTCGTGGACTTTACAATTGGCTAGCTCCTTAATAATTTAGTGTTAAGCATGATTTGTGTAATGACCCGCTCCTAGCTTGTACAATATATTGTCTGCTATGGCCGCCCAAGCTCTCTCACAACTATTTCAGGATGAACATACTTAACTGTGTAGTTTCAATGAGTTTTGACGCCCTCACAGCTTTAAAAAAACCTTGTATAAGATAGTGACATGACCTATTATATATAGTATTAAACTTTGTATTCACTAATCGATGTGAGACTCGTGACTAGAGTCACCATAGCTTTATCTGGTTTTTATTTTCATTCCATCAAGTACTAGGGTCATCACTGCCTTGCCCCGGGTCATTCCCGTGCCTATGGGGCGTCAAAATTTGGTTTGCGAATTTCTTGTATCCTCAACAAAGAGTCAAATTGACTTCCGATAACAACGAAGTATAACGAGATCTTTCAGGACACTACACCTAAAATAGGCCAAAGTGATGAGATCAGAGGATTACAGAGTATTTTTAAACTGGACAGAATTTTATCCTTCGGTAATTTCCTTATATCGTTGTGGAAGACCTAGTCCATTCAAACGAAACATCGGTCTCTGCGTATAATTAGTTTGTTCAACATCCATTGTCATTCAAAAAAAAACTCCGAATCGAATCGAAGTCATTTGAATCCAGCACAGAGTTGTGTCTCAAGCAAAATGAATTCCCTATAAATTGGGGCTCCTCTAGCCCTTTAATCAATGTGCGAAACAATCAATCTCTCTCTTTGTTTGTCCCTCGCGAGGAAAAACAACAAGGGTTCTTGAAACTTTTGATTTTGTCGCGGTGGATGAGATGGCACCCGGTAAGAAAGTGATGATGGGTGTCGTAATGTGTGTGCTGCTTGTGCTCGCTCTTGGGGAAAACAGACCTTCTTATCCGCATTGCAAGTCTGAATGCTACTTAGAATGCATGCACATGAGGCTTTTCACGTGGAACGAATGCAAGATAATATGTGACCAGGCTTGTGAAATCGCTCCCTCTCCGGTGGCCGACGATGGGTTTAATCCAAAGGAAGAAAGGGTTTCGCCCAATTCGGAGGAAATCGGGTCAATCCACGCACAACTGGAGTGAGTGCAAAAACCTTCTACAAGGGCTTCTATGTTTTCTTCCCCTCTTATTTTCAACATGTGGCAGATACGAATTACTTTCGTTGTCTCTCTGAAACGAAGATTTAGAAAATGGTTGAAGCCTTTCTATTCTTCTTGGTCTTCTTATTCAGTTAATTGAACCATATTGTTCCAAACTGTGAAATGAATAATGCTTGAAAGAAATTAAGAACTAATGTTCAATTTAAGGGTATCCTAAATTGCAAGAAATTAAGAAATAATGTTCAATTTATACCAGCTTTGTTTTTGTTTTTTCTGGTTTTTTTTGCAAAGTTTGTTCATTCTTGACTATGGGTAAATAAAGGGGACATGCCATGATGCCATTGATAGCGTTGAGAAAAAAAAAAACGGAAAGACATGTCGTAGATGTAACATATTAGAGGAGCTCGAGTCCGATTTTGTTTACCCGCCATAAAGACGTGTCAAAAAAATTCTTGCATACCGATCTATCTTTTTCAACTCCATAAGCTTGATATGGGGATTCAAAAAAAAATAATGCATGGCAACTTTGACATTCTTGCATATGGGGAAAGAAATGAAGAGTGGATTCTGAAAGCAAATTAAAAACTGGTTATTTACCATTCGAAATTCCTTTGGAATGTTTTTCAATCGACAACCAATTTGTCAAACAAGCTCGATCGAAATTAAGCGTGCGCAACTGATTCCATTGATAAATGACTCAAAACCAAATACATACGGGTATCTATCGTTTCCAAAAATCTCTGACGCCTGTGTTCCAGGTTTTTTAGCATGGATCCTTTAACCCGAAAACAAATGAAGGGATCCTCTCGAGTTCCCTTTCGGAATTGGATGGTTGTGTCCAAGCTTGTGAAAAATTTTCGGAATCCGTTAGAACTTGCCAAAACAAACCTACATGCCAGAAATCATGTTCATTTAAATTCGATGTTTTGTATATAGCATCCCTAGATTACCACAAATGCCTGACAGAGAAATTTTTGGGTACTGGGTGGGTAGCATGTGGACATGCCCATGTGGTGTCTGGGCAGCCATCCGGAGCTAGCTGTCCAAAAGTGTGACGGATGAAACCCTCTCTCTCCTCACAAACCACTCTCTATCCTCTTTCTCTCTACAAATCCAAATTGTTCAAAGCTTAAATGGGGGGCCTGGATGTTCCGAGTGGGCACAACGTGATAGATACCCACCCGGCACCCAAAAATTTCTCGCTCCGACTAATCTCTTTGAATACAGTGCTCCAACGCCCTTCCTAACGGACGCAAATCCTTCTCTTGTTGGACCTATGCGAAACACCATCGCCCTTCTCTTCCAGGTTCCAGCATACAAATATCGCTTGTGAATTGGGTTTTCCGATCTCGATCGAGGGGCCAGCTGCGTCTAGCCCCTCAATGTGATACCGCGATGAGAAACCCTTATATAAATGTTGCAAGAATCGTGTGAAATGTACCATTAGCCCTAAGGGTTTCAAGTGGGCCGGGCCAGCATGGCACGACATAGGCACGACACGTTTAAATGTGGCACGGCATGGCACAAGCACTGTCGTGGTCTTGGCACGGCACGGTCGAAGTGGGCACGGACACGGAAGTGGGCGGACATGACACGACACTGTCTTAGTCGGGCAGGGCACGGGCACAACACGAAATTATACGGGCACAACACGGCACGCCACGGTTCTAGCGGGGCACGGGGCACAGTTATGGCACGTCCCGGGCACAAAAAAACAAATGATAAATTATTAAATAAATTAACTTGCTATGTTATGACTCTTAATGTCATTAATTAAGGTAAAAAAATAATATTAATTTTATTAAATAAATTGACTTTCTTATGTCATGAGTGATGAAGCTTATGACTCATAATGCAATAAAGCTAGGAGTACAGCAACAAGGGTACCCTTGTTGCTGTACCTGTAGCAAGGTCCCTCATAATGTCATTAATTAAGGTAAAAAAAATTTGACTCGCTATGTGGTTAAATGGGCCAAATGGCTAATATATGGTAAAATTAGTAAACAAGGCATCTTAGCTTCGTAATTTAACTAAAATAAGTTTTCAAAATTTTTTGTACGATTAAAAAACTTTGAATCAAACATGACAAAATACCGCACATAGTATGTGCCATATACATTGCGTTTTATGTAACTAAAATTTTAACAAAAATTATCAAATTTATTCGGTGAAAATGAATTATTTTTGTTTGTGTTAGTGAATAGCGTTTGGTTTGTAAATTTGACATTACAAGATAACAAGTAAAATTAAAAACTTATCAAAATATTCCCTCTGTCCGGATTTAATAGTCCTTTTTGGGAGTTCGTATCATTTTTCAATCGATTATATTTTGTAATTTATAATGTTTTATATAATTTTGAAAACAATTTGTTATAGAACTGATTGAGATCAAACAATATCCCTATTGAATATAAAATTCATTATCAATTTAAAGTTATAACTTATTTTTTATCCAATTAAAATTGAGCGAGGGGCTTTTAAAATTGAACGGGAGTATTATTTACCCCTAAATCTAACAAGAAATAAGAAAAAATAAGTTCCAAACAAGAAATTTGAAAATAAAAAGTTCCAAATAAGAAATAAGAAAAAAATTCAAAATAAACTCTCAAGATGGGGCTGGAATTCGAACCCAAGTTCCTCAAATTCTATTTGCACAGCCAGATTACCAAGCCAAAAGTCATCTTATGCTTTTAAATGGAACAACTAATATATATTATAACATAAATTATCTAATCTCTCTCACATAAAAGTCAGACGGTTCTGATTTAAAAAAAAATAGCTCAGGCGGCCATCAAGTGGTGCATTACAGGACTTTAATACATTTTGAAGCACCGAATGTGTTTCGATCATGTGGTTTTCAACATCCAATTATTACCTATTCAAGGGAGAATGATAAATTTGATAAGATGTTAAATCATAACAGTTTAGATCGAACATTCGAAAATATGAGTCTGCTATCTTTCAAATCTATATATTGAACTTACATGGTTCTAAACCAAATGTATTCTGCTATAGTCTATGGTACGCTAGCCACAAGACCACGATAGAATTATGACGGTCCATACCTCTAAACTGGCACGACACGACACGATTAAAAACGGCACGACCAAGGAAACCATAAATGGGCCGACACGGCATGATTGAAAAACGGCACGACACGGCATGACACGATTTAGTAAACCGGCCGGCACGACATGACACGACACGATTTAAGTAAATGGACCCGGTCCGACACAACACGATTACAAACAGAATGGCACGATTTAAGTAAACGAGCTGGCACGACACAAAGCACAGTTGGCACGAAGCTAAACAGGTCAGGCCAACAAGACACGACCCGTTTGACACCTCTAATCAGCCCTCTCTAGCAAACTAAGTAGAGGCGGCTATACTAGTTACCCTTGAGCTCAAAAAATGCACTAAGATTTTATATTTTTTTAACTTACAAAATATTGGATACAGACTTAAGTCTTAAACGAGTTTTATTTCATGGGCTTCTTTCGGGCCGGTTCTATGTAGGTAAATTATGTCTCATCAAATCCTTGCGCACAAGTATTTTCCCACGAAATCTTAGTACACGTGCATCTTCCTCCCTATGTTTCTCTCCGTCCTCTGGCAGGGCCCACGCGCGCATCACTTTCTCTATTTCCTAAGAATAATTCTTATAGTATTTATAACATTTTTTGCACATATTATTTTTTTATGAAATTTATATTTTTAAAATCTTCTTGTAGAGATATAACTAATGAAAAAATAAAAAAATTATCCTTAATTTTGTTTTGTTTTGTCTCAATCTACAATTTGTAGTCTAAAATTACAATCAACAATGTAAATTAGCAATTAATATAGTAAATTAACAATTAATTGTAAATTAACAAAATAAATTAACTGTTAATTATCAGGATATTTTTTCCCTACACACAATTTCACATGCAATATTAGTCTTATTTGATATATCTCACTGAGTATATATAAAAAATATAAGTTTTATAAAAAAATTACAGGAAAAATAGTTATAGGTCTTGTTAGATTTTAAATAAAAAAGTAGGAAAGAGAGAGTGTGACATAAGATAGAGAAGAGAGATTTAAAATAAAAGAGAGAGAGAGAGAGAAAGAGAGATTTAAAATAAAAAAAGGTAGTAAAAGAGGAGAGAGAGAGAGAGAGAGAGAGAGAGCGAGAGAGAGAGAGGAGAGAGAGAGAGAGACAGTGTGAAAGCGACATAAAAAAGGCCTGAGTTGTGCACATGGGTAGGGAGATGGAGAGGAAATTCCGTTTGACCCAAAAAAAAGGGAGATGGAGAAGCGCGTGAATTAGTTACAAAGAGGACCCACAGAGCATTGCAGCTTTTAGGAGGAGGATCCGGCTGTGAAATTGAAAGTTGACCGCCTGGCCATTTTCTCTTATTTCTTCATTCAATTGACATTGAGCCTAAAAGTGACGGGGTGGGGTGGGGCCTTCGGCACCAAATGGTAGATCAATGCAACGTACGACTTAAAGCCCAAATTAAAGATAGAGTTTTTTTTTTTTTTCTAAACTACTTTTTTTTTTTACTGCTTTCATTTTATTTGTATGGGTGGAAACTTTCACTGAAAATTCAATAAAAAAAAGTTTTAAATTCAAAGTACAGTCAAGTCTAAAAACGAAAGAAACACCAACAATATTAAGAAGGCAAATGCTAATGGTTGCCCCTCGGGCACTTCTAAGTGGCATTAAATGAGTTAAAAAGTTGTTATAAAACCATTGAAATAGTCATATACTCTCTCCGTTCGGATTTAATTGTTCCTAGTTTTATTCTAACCTGCTAAAAAACGGCTTATATCTTAGAATCCGTAATGAATTTTATATAGAATATGGATCTTGTTTGATAGATTTCGATTAGTTCTATAATACAATATATTCGAAATCACGTAAAATATTAGAAATCGGAAGATATAATCGATTGAAAAATGACACGAACTCCCAAAAAGAACTATTAAATCCGGACGGAGGGAGTAATTAATTGAGTTATTAAATGTGGAGCTATCCAACCACTTATATTCAACCTTATTCTAATAAGTGCAAAGCATGCCCTATTTACCCTCCTAAAGCGAACTCTGATTTCAAATGACCATACATACTCAGCTTTTGAATTTTCGATTCAACACTTCAAAGAGTTCATATTTGGAATTTCTTCTATCATTCAAGAATATTGTTACCACGATCATTGATTAAGTTTTCGGACTTTTAATAACACAAGTTTTTATATTCACCTTATTTTTACTGTTTTAATCATTTATCTCGACAAGCAGTTTAAAAGATAAAAATTACGACCGATATAAATTTCTTTTTCTCATAAATGGAAACTAGGCAATTGAAGTTCAAGGATTCAGGATGAATGGACGTTCTTTTAACTTTTTTTGATGCGTAAGAGTACGTCTAAAGAAAACTTTTGGGGGCTAAAATAATCACCCTTTAGTCACAATTAATTATTCCATTAATGGTATTGAGGAGTGCTAGATACAAAGAAAATAGGCAAAGAAATGACCCTTAAAGTATACATGAACGGCCCAGATTCATTGTGCAGTGCATCTGAGTCGTTCATGTACACTTTAAGGATCGTCTTATTGCCTATTTTCTTTACACTTAGCATTTCTTAATGGTATTAGAGTACAGTCGATCACGTGGTGCTCTAACACAATTCTCTACAACATATTTTTGTAGGGTACTCATGTCTGGACACCATTTTTTACCGAACATTTCTTCGGGCAGGGTTCTGTAGGGTCAACCCATAAAAATGTGTTGTGGAGAATTCTGTTGGGCGGCAGGTGTGATTCCCCAAAACAATCCCACAATTTTTCTTTAGTCGCAATCCTGACATTAATGTTTTGAACGCGTCTGTGGGAAGACCAAGTCCTTGTACCTTACGTATTCCAAGATATTTCATGCACGCATTCTTAAATACAACAAAACGTGAAGTTTTCACCATTTGACTTTGCTGCAAATCATAATTGCTGTGTTTGATTTGGTATTTGAATTTTTTTTTAAAAATAGTAGGGATAATAAGTAAAAAAAAATAGAAAAAAAAATGTCGAAAGTAGAGGTAGAGAACAAGGCAATTTCGTAAACTAGCAGTCCGTTTGTTGAACGTATAAGGTTTCGGATGGATAAAGAAGAATGGTGAATAAGATGTTGATATGTTATAAAGGGAAATTATTTAAGGAAAGATTACCTAATACTTGATTAGGCCAGGAAGTAATTGATATGGGTGGTTTATAAGAGTTGATAATGTGATAAATTACTTGGTTGCCCTTGTGTAATCATTCCATCGAGAATAAAAAATGATTCGAGGGGTAATTTGGTCTTTTTTTCCATCGGAATAAGCTAATCCCAGGGAGGGTTGTTAGGTAACAACCTTAGACTGAGATAAGATCTTTCCCTCCTCCCACAAATAAACACCTTTCTTCCTTCTCCGCCTCCCTCCCTTGTCCTTATCCGCCCCTTATCCTCCCATCTAACAAGACTATATCATTTTCTCCTCCTCCCACCTATTTAAATGAGCATCTCCTATTCAAAAAGGCATGTGGAAGTCAAAGTTTGCCAGGTTATAACACCTACTATGCCAAAATCGGCAACATTACGTCGACGCAAATCAAGAATGGTACTTTTCTTCATAAAATTCCAAGTTTTCTTGCATGCAGAATACAGCAAAGACAACCCATTTCTTCAAAGAAACAGTTTAGGATCTCCCATTTATAGGTAGGACAGACATACAAGGTTTTGTCTTGGAGTAATATAAAATCTCTCTTCTTCTTAATTCCCTTTCTTCAAACTCCTTTGGAAAGAACATCTCCATGGCCATAACCTCCCCTCCACCTCCGCCCATTTCGACGGGAGGAAAGTCAAATTTGCCATCGCTTAGCGATGAGGTTCGGCCCATGACCAGGTTGAGGAGGAGGCCGGAGAGGCTCATCG
The DNA here is from genome assembly GCA_014282245.1 of Rhododendron simsii. Classification (NCBI taxonomy): domain Eukaryota; kingdom Viridiplantae; phylum Streptophyta; class Magnoliopsida; order Ericales; family Ericaceae; genus Rhododendron; species Rhododendron simsii. The sequence continues at coordinate 32,658 of WJXA01000064.1, read as the reverse complement.
TGCCCGAGTGCGGCCTTTCGTGTTTGGATATCGCTGAGATGAAGAAGAAGAAGAAGACAGAAAGGAACATGAATCCTGAGTTTGAGGTAGAAGGGAGAGATTTTTATTTGGCAAGCAGAAAGGGAAGAAGGGAGATCATGGAAGATGGGTATGGAGTTATGCTTGACATTCTTGGAGACCCTAAACAGGTTAGGGTTTCTTCTTACCCCTTCTTTTCAAATTTGTAAATTTGTTTAGTTTTATTGTCCATTGAATATGGTAACAATCTCGGAGTGGAACCAGAAGAACCTCTTATGGTTATGGCTAACGCTTCCTTCTCCATGAGGGAGTTTCTGATTAGGGATTGCCTAAATATTAGGCAGAGCCCAGACTAGGTTTTATTTTAGGTATGATGTGCTTAGACCAAACTCTGAATTTGCAGTTTTGATGCAGACTATCTTTCTGTTTTAGTTGAATGAATTTTCGAAGTACCAAAAAACAAAAAAGAATATGGTAACAATTTGACCATTTGCATATATGTAACCCATCAATTTAATCATGCAGATGCATTTTCTAACATATTGCATTGAATTTGATCATAGAATTGGAAAAAAGAAGTCATTAAAACAATGACTGTGATAATGGAGTTAATATTTTTTCCTCTTTTTTTTTTTTACAGCTTATATTCAATTTTTTGATGAAAAGATGGACAAAATAATCTCATCAAATGAGGTGATGTGTTAGAATAAAATCCTAGATTAATATGATACTCTATTTCGACATGGAAGCAGAACTTCTTGAAAAATTAGAATGAAATCCTGGATTAGCATGATATGTTAACGATTGGAGCCGGACACTTTTGTAGATTTATGACCAACCACCATAGGTCTCAGCTATATAAATAAAGGTTTTTGAAAAACTAGGTAATTACTTTTGGGGACTTTGTATTTTTCTCATACAAACGTGCCTTGCTAGAGGCTACTCCCTCCGTCCCGGTTTCGTTGTCCCATTTTTGACTTTTTGAGAGCATTTGATCTCTTAAAGAATTGTCTATAATTTTCAATTCGTAATCTTTTTAATATATAATATGGATCTTATTTGATAGATCTCAATTAATTTTACTATACAAAATCTTCAAAATCATAAAAAAAAATTATAAAATGTAAGATATAAGTATATTTTTGAAAGACACGAATTTCGATAATTGGATAAACAAATTGGGACGGAGGGAGATAAAGAACACAATCTTGTTATCTCAACCTATCAAAAGTCTTATCTACAAATGATTAATTTGAGAAATTCAATATTTTGTGTTTACTTTGATGATGATCTATACATATACTTTGTTAGTAATAGCAAAATGAGACGAAATCTTGTATTTGAATGATTCCGTTACAAAAGTTTGTAGAATTCCACGGTCAAAGGCATGCTGGTAAGGCTATATAATTCATCAAAAACCCATGCTTGGGAAGTTCTAAGCTAAACTTGTACGGTACCACTCTCTTTAATTGAGTTAAGAACTTTTACGCAAAATTTTCTAACATTTGCAAAATTATTACATAAAACTTTGTAGCAGCAGGAAATTAATCATGCAGAACATACAAATATGATGTTGTAAATTTATACGCAAATTCCACGAATAATAAGCAAGGAAGCTATGAATTCAATATTGTTGGTGTAATAAATCTAAAGAGGTATGTACCATGCAAACCTAAGAGCCGTGCGTGTGTGTTGTAGCCTTTTCTTTAGAGATTCATATTTCTGGTTAAATGTTAATCTGTTGATGGTAAAATTTCAAGGCTTTTTTCGTTGTGATTGACGGACATGGAGGACGAGCTGCAGCAGATTATATTGCTGAAAATTTAGGAAAGAACATTATGAAGGCCCTTGAAACTGTGGGAAAGGAAGAAGATCAGCTCCAGGCAGCAATACATGAGGCCTACTTGACCACAGATAAAGAATTCCTTAGTCAGGTAATTAACTAAACTATCAGGTTGAATTTTACAAAGCACAATTAATACTCCTATTACACACAGCAAATGATTTTCCAAATGCATTTTTTAACTCTCTTTTTTTTTTCTCCTCACATATGCAGAGCGTAGATAGTGGAGCTTGTTGCGCAAGTGTGCTCTTTATGCACGGCCATCTGCTCGTTGCAAATGTGGGTGATTGTAGAGTAGTTTTGAGTCAGAAAGGGCTAGCGAACGTTCTGACAAGGGATCATCGCCCCGATAGAGAAGATGAACGTTCCCGAATAGAAAGATCAGTAAGAAATTCTATACCATGTTTCATGTTCCATTCATAATTTCTCGTCCTATTTCCCGATATACTGTCTGTTTTTGCCGGTGAGCGCTTTCGCATTGTGATGGACCAAGAAATTCAATCTAGAGGGTGCACTTATTATATTTGAGTTTTTATAATATCATCTGTTTAACAAAAAAAACCCTGCAAGTATTTTCCACAACCAGAGCCCAATGTTGGTTTGGCCATGTTTCAAAATTTTAAGGATGATTTGTTCTCTAAATGAAAAGCTCCATCCTAATTATACCATCAAGATATTAAGTGAACAAGTTTAATTTAAAGTATATGCCAAAAGAGAAATGAGGTGTTTTTAATTATAAATCTGGGGAGGCTGTTAAGACAAGGGTGGCTATGTGGATGAAAGCTAAGTATGACATCAAGGTTTATTCGGTGGAGGATTTTCGGAGCTTTCTTGGTGGAATCCGTATGTTGAAGCTCTAAGTTTGATTTTGAGGTGTTATTGCTTCCAACTTTCGGTTGGATGCTCTTTCTTTTGCTTTTTCGTCCTTGTTGTGCGGGTGAGTAAGTGTTGACTCACCCTTGTTTTCCTCTCGATGTTCCCTTGTCGAGTTAATAAAATCATTTCATTTGCCGAGCAAAAAAAAAAAAATTATAAATCTGTGAGAAAAGTGATTCCGGGGTCGCTTTTACTCTTGAAGTTTGTTGGATTGGTTAGCATAATCGATAATTTGCAAATGTGATTCTTAATTGAGAAAAATAAATGAAAGACATTAGAAATCTTTTGGGGTCTAAACGTAAGAGTCGGAACTTCAAGGGCATGTGATCCGCTGGTTCCATTTTAAATCCGCTCATGCGTATGCTTATCTCAAGTAATTCAAAGCACTTGAGATAATGACAAGAAAGACCTCCAACGGCCCAATGGGCTTTTACCGGCCGTGGGAGTTTAACCTTGAATCGGACTGCTTTATCCCTCATTTAATGTCATTCTCCTACTCAGCCAATCCCTTGCGGTTGCGTTCATAATTTTGGCTAGATTAATTCATGTAAGATGTATACAAATGGAAAATACACATCAATATATGTTCTTTGAATAAAAATCAATTTGACGGCCCAAAATTATTTTTGTTAGTGTCAAAACTGCAGTGGAGAAAAAGTTTGTACCATGTGCAGGATATAATCTTTGATGCACTAAAATTTTGGTATTAACAAAAACAGTTTTGGTATTATCATTTTCCTTTGAAAACGCAATAATACGGGGTCCTCACTAACTTTATGCAGTGCGAAATTGTAGGGTGGTTATGTGGATTGCCGAAATGGAGTCTGGAGAGTTAACGGATCACTTGCGGTATCTAGAGCCGTTGGGGACTTGCATTCGAAAGAATGGATCATTTCCGAGCCAGAAATTTGCAAGTTTCCTTTAACTGCAGACTTGGACTTCTTGATAATGGCTTCTGATGGCCTGTGGGATAAGGTAGGTTTGCAATTGGTACTGTTTCAAAGTTCAGATCAAAGCTTTCCAGAAATTAATTTGTAGTACTAGAGTTGTGGGTATGCAATTAGTCTATTAAACTACAGCCACAAAAATTTCAAGAAGTTTGGTTTGGTTCTCGGGTGGCTACTTGCTGTCCTTTTTTGGTTTGGTTCTCGGGCGGTTATTTTCCGGTGTGCCCGAGATCTATTTAACCTTTGTATACCTTTTCCAAGATTAATGAAATCTTTTTTTGACGATAAAAAAAAATTTGGATGCTTCCTATTGCAATTGGTGATTCATGTTTTTGGAAAAAAAAATCCATGTTTTTATACTTTATGATACCTCTCATGGATGCCAGTAATTAATGCCTAACCTGAACTTTAACCCGTTACTAACAAAATTCACTAAAAAATAAGAATGGTACTTCCAGTATTTAACGACAATTATTTAAGTCAAAACTCTGTTTTAGTTGATAGTTTGTTCTGAAACAGGTGAATGGACAAGAGGCAGTTGATGTGGTACTAAGGGAGAAGAATCCACTTGAATCATGCAAAAAACTTGTGGATATTTCTTGTAAGAGAGGCAATATCGATGATATAACCGTAATGGTGATCAATGTTCAACAATATTTGGGTAGCATCAAGGAATCACATAAGATTGATCCATCATCACCTCCGTACATGAAATCGACTTCCTAGACCGTGGTTGGGTCGATGTCCTATAAAGCCAATCTTCTGTTTTTCCAAAAGTCTTTATCAACATTAGATAACGAGTTTCTGGTGAAAATTTTAATTCATTTTTCTTACTTCCTCTGGTCTACACTAACTATAAAAGTTTATGCTCTTTTACTAAGTACAAATGAAAGATTCCAAAGAAAAAACCAAAAAAATTGGCTTTTAAGGACATCCCCAAACATAGCCTTATTAGTTTTTTTTTAAAATCCTATGAACCAAGAAGAAAAAGTTATATATTTTTTTTTGGTAAAGAAAAACTTATATTAATTTGAAAAACAAGGAAAAAAAATATCAATAGTCTAGTAGTCGAAGTGGAGACCGTCAAGACCTCATTGCTTTTTGCAATCTAGAATTGTCGTCAAAGCTTGTCAGATTGAGGCTGGATTTTCACCCGAAGACTCGTTGAAGGATGGCTCAATCAAAGCAACCACATCGGTATATAGGAAAATAGCATTAGATCGAGTAGATTGAAGGCCAAGACATAGAATGGCCACACATCTCCAGCTTCAAAACACGAAGACACTCTAATTCATGCATTGACATTGAACACATATATAGGGAATCTATTTAATTTCTTCATTTGATTCATTCTTCTTAATAAAGTGAAAGTAGCCAATAAGTTGTAAGTTGTTTCCATTATTGAATTTCATTCGTTTTATTAAGTTTCTGTCAATAGCCATTTGACCAAACTTTAGCGAAATATAGAGGGTCCGGTAGAATCTAAGGGATTCTATGTTCTAGCCTAAGGTTAAGCGTCCTTATCAATTGTTGCAATCGTATGATATGAGTAGTCCGTATGCTTTCTTGTATGTGTTATTTTCTAGCTAATATATGAATCGTTTTTCATTCGTTTTATTAAGTTTCTGTCAATTGTTGCACTCATATATGATATGCGCTTAATCAGTATGCATTTTTGTATGTATTATTTTCTAGTTAATATATGAATTGTTTTACTTATCAAAGAAACAAGCGATCAATTAGTAATATAACATGCCTATGGTATTATAGGCTAGCAATCAACCCGTGCTATATATGCACAGGACTTAACATTGCATTGATCGTAATTTTTTAAAAGCAAAAAAGCTAATAATAGGCCTTAAGAACTGGACGTCCACTTTGAGCAAAGAACAGATTGGGCCAACGCTGTTTTGTGAGAGTTAATAAATGCATGGGCCAATAACAAGATTATACAAAGGGAATCAACAAGCTAGGGCCTTAATTAAAATATTACTACTACTTTAAAAAAAGAGGGGAAAATGACGGTAAAAAACGTGTTTTGATAATTAATACCCACCAAGGACATTTTGTTCATTAACAAATGTTCTTAGCATATCCTTAAAAGGTATTAATTATCAAAACATGTCCTGGGTCGTCATTTTCCCTTAAAAGAGCTATTTTATAAATTGTAAAAATTAATTACATACCTTGAGTTCACAGAATTATTTCAGCTCAAAAAAAACAATATGCTTCGTCTGGGGCTAGTAAAATAACTTCTTACAAGAGAAAAATGATTTAATAGAAAAAGAAAAGAAAAGAAAAGAAAAGCTTCATTTTCCATGGGCTCATATGTCAAAGATTTAATTAATTTCAATAAGACAGCTTTTAAGAAATCAATATTGTCAGAGAACATAATCGAAATCAACTATTTCTAATACTAGTTTTCGATTAAAATAGTACTTGCCTAGAATCTCAAGTAATTTATCAATCGGCTTCTTGGACCAAACCATCAAGGTTGGCCCACACCCCTACTGTTACTACTCTCTTGGGCCTTGTCGCTCCAACTGGGCCGTGTAGTCCAGTGCGATCACATTTGCATCATCCAAGAATCTTATCTCTTCCACAATAAAATTGAGAGAAGTCCCATATATCATATATGAAGAGTTTCCACACAAAATCAGCTCGCTGGGTGTTCCTCAAGCAGGTGTTAGTGTTAGTGTGTTACGGAGGCTTGAAGATTCAAGGTGGTGGCAATCAAGCACGGGTTATGGTCAATAAGTAGTCGGCTAAGTACATCCTAGGCCAATTAACAATGAGTCACAAGCATGCATACAGTGAGATTTCTTCTTACCATATAATATTTACATTGAGAACTGCTTGATTCATTTCCGTGGTTGTTAGATTAACGGATTTCCCACCATTATCTTCGTTCTCTTTTAATGCTTTCTTTTATTTATACACACATTAGAAGACTTCATTAAATAGTTTAGATCTATAAGTATAACATGGGTTATAAGTTATAGAATAAACCATTACAATAAAATTTTGTTTGTTACATAAAATGAATTTGCAAATACACCACAAAAAAAATTAATGCCTTGAAACATCGTGAAACAACAAAATACACCAAAAGTTCCACCGTCGCCAATTACTTACTCTATGGCTCTTTGGTTGGTTTAGTGGTTAGCCCAAACCCAAAGGGAAACAAAGGGTCGTAATGCGGGTCGCCAACATTCATCGGGAGCTGATCTACAGTCTTGAACCAAGTCCGAGAAAGTTTTCCGGTGAAACCATAATCCCCGAACAAAACATCAGCGACGCCTTGTCCTTCCGTTCCCGGTAGCCAAGCGGCTACAAGGGCGTCCATAGCTCCGACATACTGTTGAATCACCACAGGGCGTCCGGTTATGAGGACGACAACGCATTCCACTGCTCCGCAAACATTTGTGATGACGCTTGGGCCCGGTTCGGGGATGGTCAAATTAAAGCTGTCGCCAGCCGTCTCAGCGTATGTATGCTCTCCAACTACAACAATGGCGTAGGAGAATTTGCCGGACTCGACGAAGCTGGGATCTGGGTCCTCATTGTATACTACTTCTGTTGTCGAGTCGACGGTGTTTTTTATGGCAGTAAGAACTGTGGTCCCTGTGTACGTAGGGGGATAAAAATGCAATTTTCATATCTATCCAATCGAGTTACTGGTAAAACTATCTACAATGGTTCTGATCACTTCGAAAACTAGCGCTACATATGTGAGGAGAATGATCAGTTTCGAAAAGCATAAAAAGTTTTTAAAAAATAGAAGCCCCAAATGCACAAAAATGCTCTTAGTGAATCGGCTCCTCTTTTTCGATTGAGATCATAGCCAATTTCTTTAATCTCTCTTGTAAAATTGTAGTTCGAAGGTAAAATTAAAATCCCTGTTAGCTCGCTCATTTATTTTAGCACTTATTGACGACGTACCAACTGTCTGATTGTTGCCGCTAAGTCCCTGCCATGTAATTGTCCACCCACCGCACTGGTAGCCAAGATTGTCAGCATGAGTCCCCGCAACAAGTATTTTTGATGCCTTCTTAGGAAGGGGTAACAATGGCTTCTCAGCTGATTTACCATTCTTCAGCAATACAAGAGATTTCCTCACAGCTTCCCTTGCCAATTCTCTGTGCTCCTGTTAACGACACAAATCTGAAAACTCTAGCGTTTTCCAGCGAAAGAATAAGAAAAGGAAAAAACTACGCCTGATATGTTGTTTTGTATGGGGTTGGGGTTATAAATCTTCTCTAAATACATAACATACGATGTCCCGTGGAGTAGGCAATTGTCAAATCTCGTAAAATTATTATCTACGTTTTTATTGTGTACGCGTGTATGATTATGGACATAAAAGTATAGACTTACTAACCTGACATCCCAGATAGTTAACAAAGCTATAATCACCATTGGGGCTTTCAAACAGGCCTGCTGTGAACTTCACTCGCAGTATCCTCTTTACCGCATCATCAATTCGGGTCATTGGAATGAACTCTTTCTTCACCAAAGAGGTCAGAACGTCGATGAATTGTGTGTAGTTGTAAGGAACCATGATCTGAAACAAGCCCACAGCCACATTAGTCCTTTGTCGCAACCTGACGGTAATTCGTTCTTTGTATCTTCTAACTTCGAAAAATAAGTAAAGTACGAAAACAACGAGTTGATGAGGAGTGAGTAACCATGTCAATGCCAGCGCCGATTCCTGTGAGGACGGAGTATGTATAGTTAGCATCACGTGGATTTGTGAGCTGATCAATGCCCTGCCAATCCGAGATGACAAATCCCTGAAACAATTGTTCGATTCATACTTAAGTTTAGTTGCATATAAATATTCCCAATCGCTCAAAAACTTAAAGGACAAACATTTAGTTCTATGTCAATGATTTATTTACATTGAATCGCAGTGTGTTCTTGAGGTAACCGGTGATAAGCTTACGATTGGAATGCATTTTTACGCCATTCCAGCTTGAAAAAGAGATCATCACGGTTGATACGCCTTTCGCAACAGCATTGGCATAGGCTGGCATGTGGATGCTTAACAATCCTTTCCAGCTTATTTCGGTGTTGTTTTCGTTGATTCCATCTGTTGTTCCACCATCACCCACATAGTGTTTCGCGCATGCCGCGACCTTTTTCCTGCACAGTCAAATTCGGAAAACCAGTGAAGAATAACAAAAGATACAAGTAGTCAAGACCAGTTAAAAAGCAAATACAAAATACAAAATTACGTTGCCTGTATCATCTACGACAACTAGTAATTGCCCAATGCTTTCTAAACATGGTCTAAATGAAGTATCAAATTCCACTTTTTCGAAGTTTTTGGTGTGTATACAATGGTTCTTTTTTAACGTCATCTCATATGATGTGAGTCCCGGATATGTGTATGGTCTCACCTCATGCTAGACGAGCATTACAAATAACCGTGAATTATAAAAAATTTCCTTCTCTCAACAAAACCTACTTCTCGGAGATTTTCATTTTAAAAATAAGCTTCAAACATGGTCTATCTAACCAAGTTCATAAAATAGTCTAACACAACAAATATTACTCAATCTCTTTAATTCCGTTAGTTGTATTCAGGAATAACATCAGGGATATTAAAAATGTATAATCATATGGAATTCCAACTCAAAATCAATTTTTTGAACGTCCACTTACTAAAAAATGACACCCCTATTGAACTTGTTTCTTTTATTGAACAATTTTGTTCTCTTACCTATTAGTTAAAAAGAAAAAGAATCTAACCGAAAAAATTACTATCGGCCGCAAAAAATTACTTCTGGCCGTGAAGAATTACTCATGGCCGCTAAGAATTACTATTGGCCGCAATGAATTATTCGTGGCCGCAATGAATTACTCTTGGCCACAAAGAATTGCGAGACCATAAAGTAATTTGATGCGGCCAAGTGCAATTCAATGCGGCCAAGAGTAATTTGAGGCGGCCAAGTGCAATTCGATGCGGCCAACTGTAATTCAATGCGGCCAACTGCAATTTGATGCGGATGCAAATAGATGCAGCCAAGAGTACTTCGTAGCGACCAAGTGCAATCCAATGCGGCCAAGAGTAATTCGATGCGGTCAAGTGCAATTCGATGCGGCCAAAAGTAATTTGATACAGCCAAAAGCAATTCGATGCGACCAAGTGCAACTCGATGCGGTCAAGTTCAATTTGATGCGGCCAAGTGCAATTTGACTGATAAGTGTTAGGAAAATAAGGAAAATTTGTAAATAAGTAATCAAAATAAGATTATGAGACATTAATTTTAGTTTTTCTTTTATCCTTCTTTCAAACATTCATTCTTTCCAAGTATATTTCTAGTTCTACTATCCGTATATTTCAGCTATAGAAAAAATATGTGCAAAATTCGATGGTCCAAAGTATAGAGAATTCAAAAACCGTTGTTCCATATTATATAGATATAGATGTTCAGGTAAGAGATTTGGAAACAAGAAAGTTCTGCCCACTTCCGCTTCCAGTTCTGAGATGGAGTATGTGTACTGTGTTTAGAGCCGGTGCGTTGAGTAGGCTTTAACACTTGGTTTGAATGTTTTAGTAAGTGGAATTCCCACCTGGAACTAGAAATTTTCAAGGTTAATATGGTTGAATTGCTGTGGGGTTCCAACGGAGACATGGAATACCCTGTGGGGGGGGAGGCGGTGTCCATTGATGAGGAAACAGAGAAGGCGGCGAATTTCTCTTAAGAGGAAAGTTCAAATGTGTCACCTCTTGTCTATGTTTCATTAGCCAAGTCATCTAGTCGGATTGCGAAGGAAAGAAACACTTGATCAGGGTCGTGTAGGAGCAAATGGTCGTTCATAATATCTTGAAGACTCAATGTCAATGCAAATGTCATTCCCGGGAGAGTTTTGTGAGATTTGGTGCTGGATTCGAGGGAAACACAGCATGGATACAAATTGGATGACGGCACGCGGGAGCTTGATTGGTCAATGGTGTGAACCAATCTCTAAGCAATTGCGAATCAATGGTGGGAGAAATGAGAGAGGAAGCTGCCCGCACAATGATTTAAAAATCGGCCATTATGTAACGTAACAACCAATAAGTAACGGGTTTTTGGCCTTGCAAATACCATTACCCCCAGATATATCAGAGAAAGGGAAACTCGCATCCATATTGGAAGTTTCACCTTATGTATCAGTCTGTTTCCGTTTTTGATTCACAGAGATCGATTCACTGCCATTACGGTCAATACTCGACCGTTACGGATAATTTCTGCACATCAACTTTCCTCAAAAATGAATTTTGAAAATTCACATCCGCAAAAAAAATATTCCCATTACATATCGTTCAATACTCTCGATACCGTCACAACTCAACTATTACCATTACTCGGTGGCCTATACCTTTTACCTAAAACCTTGCCTGCGTGATTCATAATGACAGTCAATGGGCCTCCATTAGAAATAGAATTGGGCCCAGTCATTGGGCCTTCAGAAATTCATACCGCAATATAGTATCAGTTTCCCTTAATTAGACTCAGTTTGAATGTCTGTAATCTTTTGCATGAATTAAATTCATAGTAATTCAATACCCTGAGTAATTATATTTCGACATTTGGAATAATTAAGTAATCTTTTCTAGGAATCATTGATTTTGGAAATATTCTAAAGTCAAACATTTCCTTTTTATATTGATCGAGCCAGGAATCCAAGATTCTCATAGGGAGTAAGAGGGATCAAATTCCTCCTGGATTGGGAGATTAATAATCTCATTCTCATTCTCATTCCCACTCTTCACAAACATAGGAATGTTAGAGTTCTGGAATTACATTCTTATTCCCTCCTAAGATGCCTGCCATCCAAACGCAGCCTTAAGAAAATCTATAGGGAAGAGAATAAAGATAAATATTTGGTATTGATAAGTCGCTGGAAATGTGTTATGATGGGGGAAGTGATTAGTACGATTGGAGCTGAGAAGGGAAAAAAAACAAGATTAATTAGCTCCTTTTTTTTTAGATTTTTAGCTTTGTTTTTTTAGGGTCGGGTGATCTAGAAGTGGTGTTGGATTAATCGATGGGCATTCGGGTTGCAGCTTTTGCAAATGTATGATTGTTTTTCATCAATCTTTTGAGTAAGGTAAAAATAGAAAGAAAAAAAAAACTCAAGGATCCAAATTAATTGCTATTAGAGCAGGTCACATTTATAACACGAGGTTATAATTTAGAGACTAAATTCTATCCACCATAGGTTCATGGTTTCCACCACCGCCTATGGGTCCCACAAAACTATTTTTTGTTATAATATGGATGGTTCATTTTGTAGGGTAAGTAGAATAATATATTAATGGAAAAAATCAGCTCGATTGGATATCGATAGGTATATCAAAATTTAAATTTTGGTTTACAGAATGAACGGTCATAGATTTGAATATACTTATAGATATCTGATCAAATTCATTTTTTGCTTGAATATACTATTTTGCGGATCCTACAAAATAAACAGTTAAGATTATAACAAAAAATGCCCAGTGGAGCTTGTAACGAGCGGTGGTGAAAAACCAAAGATTTCCACAACAGGTGGAAAGAATTTTATCTCTATACTAGTAAAAAACTCTTACTTGCCACCAACAAAAGGAGCACCCTTTGTGAGATTACTAGGAATTTCTCCTTGTAATCCTGGAATGATCTCAGTCATTGCTTGAACAATCTTGTGATCTTCGCTGTAGCTTTCATAGCATCGACCCCATCTCGGATCTCTACAAACCTGCGCATACATCATGTGAGGAGTATTTGGTTTCTAACACATCTCATGGTAATTAATTAATTCAAAGTAGGTTTTTAGTCAGAAATTTTTTCCTCTTTAATTACCGCAATACATGGTGCAAAAGTATACTGGACGCCTGTAGCTCTGACTTCAAGAGCAGTAGCAGCTCCAATTCTCTTGACCAGTTCAGGATCTCTGGTTGCAACAAAATGTATACTTGTCATTAGTTAGTAATTCACAAATCTAGCTATGATATGGACACAACGGGCCGGAGTACAAAAACGTGCTGCTTAAATAATTAACAGAACTTGTCAGAAAAAAAAAAAATCAACAGATAAATATTTGGTTGTGGATCCTGTCCTCAATATTCGGTGTCAACGAGATGTTTATAATATGTTGCCAGCACATCTTCAAGATCTTATCTAAGTTTAAGGCTTTATTCTCTTATCGTGAATGTTGCGTGAGAAATAGGTTCTTAGACAAAGAATTCGTTCTTTTATCGTGAAGTTACAGGGAAAAAAAAAATTAGAGTAGATATTTTATTTTCTTTTTCACAGCCACCCTAAAATTAATCTACTATAAAATTATGTCCGTTGTGAACATATTATTTTGTGCGTCGCAGGAAATCACTCACCCACATGAATTTGGAAATCCTGTAGTGTAGCCCGCACTATAAGGGCTGTAGGGCGGTCGATCTGGCACACGTCCATTTTGACACCGACGGCTCGAATTTAATTCGAGCTCTTATATATATGTATGTATGTCCATTGCTCGGATTAAAATCCGAATTGTCCATAAATGAGCGGTCGGATCAGCCGTTCTATATCCCCCGTCAATTTTGACACCGACATTAATCCGAGTTTCTAAATACCGTCTATTGCTTAATTGGATTAAAATCCAAACTTTCCATAAATGGATGGCCGATCCTACAGCCCTGTTGGGCAGCTCGTCCTACAGGATTCTCTTGTCACACTCACACATATGTGTGTGTATATATACATATTTATGCTTGCCTGGTAGCTCCAAGACCAATATTGTGGGGGAAAATGATTGCCTTGTAGACGTTACTGTTGCCATGCACAGCGTCCATGCCGTAGATGATTGGGATCTGAAGGCGGGTGGACAGCGCACCTTTCTGGAAACTGTTTACCATCTCTATCCATGTCCCCGCCGACGCATTTACCGCAGGAACGCTTCCTCCCCCACTCAACACGCTCCCTGCCACAATTATCAACTTTCTCAAACCACAATTATCATTTCCAGTAGTAGGCCTGTGCATGCATCGAATTTGATTTATAGTATTGATCTCAATCTGATTTGTTAAGGCTCTGTTTGGTGAAGTTGTCAGTTTTTTATTTTTTGTTTATGTAAAACAAGAAATGAGTTTTTGTTTATTTATTTAAAAAAATTTCTGGTGACCATAATAGTTTTTGTTTGTTTATTTTTGGGCTGCCGAAGGTGTTTTCAAAATAAATGAAAACATAATTTTTGTGTTTCTAGAATTTTCTTAAACTAGTGAAATTAATTATGTATTTTGTAAACAAAACAGTAACACAAATATGTTTAACAAACATGTTTATGGTGCCTATTTCAAAGAAAAAGGAAAACGAAAACAAAAAAATGGGAAATAAAAGTTTTTCCAAACAGAATCTCTAGAGTGTACGAGGAGAGAAAATGAATTTTCATAATTTCATTGCCGATCTCAAAAAAAATATTGTGAATATTTGTTACTGCTTGACTTATACTTTGCTCATGATTTCAAAGTAAAAGTCAAAAGCATCAAAATGAAAGTTTTAAATCAGCACTTTTGCTCTTTCCTCAATTGACTTGCCTATAAATTGAGAGAATGGAATTGTTAAATCATCAAAGTTACCGATGGACGAAAAATGGTTTAATTTATAGCATATCTATAGAATCATGCATCAAGGATAATTTGGATAGTTATATTTAACTTTTGAACATCTATTCAAACTTGTAAAAGCTACGCTAAACGCATTTAGAACTCACGTTTATTCTTTCGGATTAAAACTCCAAAATAATCTCTTAAATCTATCTTATAATTAATAATACTTGAAAAATTGCACGATAAAAAGAGTAAAGATTGGAATAACCAAAAAAAGAAAAGAAAAAAAGGATGATCATATTTACCAATGTGGTACTTTTTGATCACTTCAGCTGAAGCAACGGTTCGTTCAATCTGAGTCATTTGGCCAATCTTCTCCTCTAGAGTCATTCGACCAATCAAATCCTTAATCCGAACGTTTATGTGCTGTTTCGGATCCTTGTATTTCTCGTACCATGTTTCTGCTGTTGCTGCCCAGCACAAACACATGGCCAGAATCCAACAAACATGGATGGAGATTCTCGCCATTTCACCCTTCCCAAATTGCCCTTCTGGTCATAAAATTAATGTTATTTTTAAGTTAGAATCATTGCATCTTAATTCGTGAAATTCTTTTACCACAGTAGGCCATGGGCTACGATAAGTTCTTTAATATAAACAACCAAAATTTGAGTACATTTTGAGTCTCCATTGAGTGTAATAAAACAGACAATGTAATTTTAAGGATATAAATATTGTCTCAAATAGGAGAGGCTGTTGTGCATAACCGTAATAAGCCATGTTAGATGCTGTTGTGCGTAACTGTACGAATTTGGATTGCAATCCAGTTCTGACATACCCGCTACTCTAGCCAATTTGGTTTTGCACTTTTTGTGGAGAAAAAACTCATTAATTTTTGCCAAATATTTTTGAACCGTGACAATGCTTTTAAAATAGTAGAGAGTGTCAGAACAACCCATAAAATGAGATGCAAGGGCAGAGGGAGAAGGGGTCAAGTGGGCTCACTTGACCCAAAATGTTTTGAATTTATTCATTGATCAATTGAAATTTCACTCCATTTTGGAATTTGACGGCAAAAAATGCGACAAAATTTGCCCAAGAATTTCCATTTCGTAGTGTTGCTGGCCTCCTTTTAAATCTATGATTTTCCTAACTATCGTCCAATAGGAGTGGATGATACATACATTTTTCGAATTTCAATCCACATTTATAGGTTTCATGAACTTTTCAAAGATACTGGACTCTTTTCGCACATTAACCGCCGTCGTAAATGTTATTGGTAGTGTTGTTCTATTGGTACGTTAAAATTTTCGTTATTAGCACATAGAAAAAAGATCATAGTTATTAACACAGGTTCCCGAAAATCTTGGCTCCGCCCATGCGGAGACGGAGGGAGACAATATGCTAACGAGCCAAAACCAAAAGTCACAATGAACAATAAAGGCATGAGAACTTTGAGTTTGGCCATAGGACCCAAGGATCACTCACAGAGAGAAAACAAGGTAATGCGGAGAAATAAGAGGCTTACGGGGTGGGCGCGAGAAACCAGACAGACTTTATTCTTCTGGAGAGATAGATGGTTGGCTATGATGGGTTTTGATCAAAGTGAAAGAGTGATGAATACTCTGTGTTATTTATAGAACAAAAATATAGCCTAGCAACTTTATTTCATAGTGTAGTGGAGCGAAATATCCGAAGGTTCAAAAGGTTAGGAAGATCCAAGGGATTTGATGAATTATTCCTGATCAATTAGTTGTCTCAGTTCCTCCGTTTCCAGAAGAGCCCAGGTACGACACGTGTACGTATTTTCCGAAGAATAAAATGACATGGCGCTTCCAGCCGAGCTTCGATTCCCACCGAGGGATGATACTCTTGTATCGTTCGGATAAGACAACTATGAGGCTTCCTTCGTTCGGTAAGGCGTGTCTTCTGTTACATAGGAGTTTCCTCGGTATGGTAACTTCGCTCGGGGACAGCCACTCCAGAACCTTCTAGAAGCTTCTAAAGAAACGTGGGAAGGCCTCTCTGATAAAGGATGGGACGTCTCTGATTGATGTGACCTCTCCTTTCTGACTGGGCGGCTCCCCTTTCCCCAACAGGCGGCATTCATTTAATGCTCCTGACTCGTGATGTCATCCGAGCGTCACCGAGCACGTGGGTGACAGAAATGGCCCAATCTACACTCTTTCCCTCTTTGCCTATAAATAGACGACTTCCTCCCCCAAGTAAAAGGTTCAGCTTTAAAACACATTCTTCTCCCCCCTAGCATATATTTCTTACCCAAAACTTCTTCCCGGCTCCTCTTTCTGACAAGATCGTCGGAGCTTCTTCCCGGAGGAACATCCCCCTCCGGTTCTGCAGGTACACGACGTACGGCGCCACGTCACTCGGTTCAGAAGGACCAGGATGGAGAGGAAGAAATCAGCCCCCCACACATAGCTTATCCAATGTTGGCAAATATTCAATGACAATATATATTCATATCCCGTACTACGTTGTTTTAGGTATACAAAATGATAAGAGTACCGATCAAATGAGTACCGATGGGGTATATTGACAATCCTGCAGATTTTTGAACTGAAATCATTCTGAAATCTGAATGATTGGTTGAGCACCTACACATATTAGATTGAGCTGATTTTTTGCGGGTCCACCCGATTTTTTCTTTAAATTATTGAATGGCTTGGATCATCTGTGCGCGCCCTGCGGGGCTATCAGTACCCCATCACTATAAAACTAGCTAATCGGTACCACTAGAAGTCCTCTTTAAGTATAAATCTCATCTATATTTTTGGAGTCCTGCTATACGTACCGAAGGCTCCCCTATTGAAATCGTACCGATGGCCGCGCCGGGCCATCTCCGGCCACCGGACGGCCGATCCGAGCAGTCCAAAAATTCTATAAAAAAAAACCAAGGGGGCTCTAGCTGAAATCAATGGCATCCTATGTGTGTAGGGCGCTTGATCCATACACCATTTTTTCGTATATACACATACATACATATATACACAAAAAATGGTGTTTGGATCAAGTGCCCTATACACATCGGATGCTGTTGATTCCGACAAGGACCCCCTCAGTTTTTTTTTATAGAATTTTTGGACGGCTTGGATCGGCCGTCCGGTGGCTGGAGACAGTCCGGCTCGACCGTGGATATGATTTCGGGATGAGAGACGTTGGTCCCCATAGGATTTCTGATATTTTTGTCCTGACTGGCAAAAGAAATTTATTAATCTTTTTTTTATAAGCAACACAATTTTATTAAGAACTCGACAATGGGTACATTAAAGAAGAAATTTATTAATCTTTAAAGAAAGAATACAAAAATTAAACAGACCAAGGGCACAACGACTAGCACCACTCGAAACCCAAAGGATACAAATATTAAATCTCATTTATTTTCGAATGGTGATGATAATTTTTCTAGCCAGAGCTATCAACAAGCGGAAAGGGATAGTTAATGAAAATGAATGATTTGTGGACAAAACGAGAAATCTTTAGTGGGATTGTCATCAAGATTCCACGCACGGTCGTTCTTTTAGAGTATCCACAATGCTATAATCAAAAGTAAAAGGTTTTTAAAGTTAACAATGTTGGTGTAAAATATGGCTCACAATGCTATAATCAAATTTAACAACCTCCTTAGAAATAATCAAATTTTGGATTTTGGATAACCAAAACTAGCAACCTTTTGATAATAACCAAATTTAATAAACCTTACATATTCGCAATCAAATACACCAATCATTGCACAAAATGGTCTATCTCTCTTTCCTTTTCTTCTCTCTTTTCGAACAATATTTTACTAAAAAAATGTTTTTTTTTTCTTCAGATAACTGTTTTTAAAAATAGATTTTTTTCCAAAAAAAAAGTTTCAAAAACCATTTTAAAACTATTTTCTATTGTTCACAATTTTTAGTTTTTGGTAGTTTGAAAAGATGATGTAACAAATTTTGGTTATCCAATTTTGATTATGTCATTGTAGACATCTACATTGTTAACATTAGCAATCTCTTAAATGAATAATCAAAAGATGATGTGGCAACTTTTGATTATCAATTTTTGATTATAACATTGTGGATACTCTTATCAGTTATGACGCATAAAATTTTCTTCCCTGATCAAGAAAAGATTTGACACACTGGCAACACTGCATTGGAGCCGGCGGAAGCCCCAAGTGTGCCTGAATTTATAATATGCTATTAATAATATCTTATGTAGTTTTCATGAATATTGACATACATAGTAAGTACGATAGAATATTTTTTGTAATTTTATTAAATTTACCGTCACATTCAAACATCACGCGCACCGGTGTGCGTAATCCGATCACTCTGTCAAACGCTAGTTAAATTAGTACGACTATCAAGATATTTTACATTGGTAGTTTCGTTTTTAAATTTATATATATATATATATATATATATATATCATGTGTTTGAGTTGCGTAAACAATAATAGCAAAATACTTTCATATACTTATTCTTGTACTGGACTAGAATAATAGTTACATAAAATGTAACGAGAGCTTTTTTAAGATGAAAAATATGTCTGACAAATTTTTTTCGGACCAAAATCCTGACTCTGCTCATAATTAATGAAATCCTTAATTACCCTGAAATCCTTTATATGGACTATCAACGAGGAACCACTGAAGCACCACGAAATCATTATCATTAATTAAATCAATGAGGAGCCACCGAAGGATGACTGGCGACAGTTGGCCGTATTAAATATTTAAATTTGGAGAATAAGTTCTGTCCGGATCAGACGATGTTCCAGCTTTGAAAAAAAAGAAGTTTTAGAATAGGAAGATAATTTCAAATTCAAAAATTATGTATTTAAGTAAATAATTTTTTTTAACAATATGGATGTTATTTGATAGATCTCATTGAGATCTTTTAAACAGTGTAAAAAAATTTTAAAAATATTTTCCATTTTCATTATATTTGAGTTTGAAATAACCTTCTTTTTGAAAAAAAAGGTTTAAAAAGAAAGCGGAACGGCACCTCAACCAGACAAGGCTGTCCAGACAGACCCATGTGGGTCCCCCTTCGTGAATTTTTTTTTTAAAATTCAAACCGTGCACCTTATAGGGTTTGCAAAATAATGTATCTAGGCCAAAATTAGTATGTCCGGATATCGATAGGTATGTAAAAAGTTGAGTTATTATACAGAAAATTGGACTAACCATGAATAGTTTAAGTTTAAAAACAGTTGACAGATCACGGTCGTCCATTTTTCCATGTATAAACTCAACTTTTGATATACCTATCGATATCCGAAAATGCTGATTTTTTGAGTAGATATAGTATTTTGCAGGCCCTACAAGATACTGATAAGCCCTCAATAATGTAAATAAATGGGCTTATCGATCCCAATTTTGTCACTCTCACGTGCTTAACTTGCTTTATTTAGATGATATTGCACGGAGGGTGTGTTTTTGTGAGTTTCAGATAAAAAGGTGGAAATAAGGCGTTTTGAACGCCAAAGAAAACAACCCGAAAGCATCCAAAGAGCCAAGGCCATGTGGCACTCTGCCACCGAGTCCCAAGAATGATGAAAAGTAGCATTGGAAGGTGTGCCGGACATCGAAAGGCCAAGGGACATGTATAGGGTGAAGAATCAAAGAAGGATCAAAATTTGTCCAGGTGGTACCTGTACTTGAAATCTCAGTACCTGTACCCAGTAACCAGCAGCTGTGCAAAAATGCCATTCGAAGACTGGTACCGGTACCACAAAATCTCAGTACCTGTACCAACTGGGTTTTTTCTGCAGATTTTTGTACCCGATAAAGTAACAACTTAAGGGTATTTAGGACTTTTGTAGCACGTTTTTAAGGGGATATAAATACCCCCAGACCTGATTGCAAAGGGGTATCTTTTACTCTTTCACTTTCTCTCTCTACCTCCATTAATGGAGCTTCTCTCTCTCTCTCCTCATTTATGCTTTGAACAAGGATTTTAGGTACGATCCGTTTATTTCCGAAGCTTTTCGCCTTCATTAAAGTTGTAAGGAATCTTCTCCTCTTCGAGGATCTTGTGTTTATTTCGTATTTAATCCATGTTTAGCATTTTCATTATCTTTACCCTTGCTCATTTCATGTCTCATTTCGATATGTGTGAGTAGTGTAGTAAGACTAGGTTGTGGGATGGTTAGCATCCCGTAACCAAGGATGTGGCTTGTTCTTCTCATATAATTTTCGTTTTTCTAGCTTAAGCATGTGCTAGGGTCATTTTTATGTATCAAAACTTTGAGGTGTTAATCTCTTTGATCAAATGTAGGCAAGGGTTACGCTTCTTGCCACATTTGATACTTGGAGCTATGTCCCTCCTTGTGTTTGTCTAAATGTACCAAAAGAACTCTAAATATGTTTAACACTTTTGTTAAAAAGAGAAGAATCAAGCTTATCCTTGCGTTATAGGTGTTGATTATCCCTAAACCTAGCCTTTAGTTTAATCTCCAGTTAAAAAGCCGTAGATAGGTTAAGTAGCCAGTTAACTAAATTTCTCAGTTGGCCGTCTCAACGCCAAAGCTTGGTTGGCGGTCCTAACGCTAAAATCTCTATCAAAGCAAGCTTCCGAACGAGTTATGGATGCGCTCCCTGTGGATTCGACCCCGGACTTCCGGGTTTTATTATGCTTTCAACCGACCTAGCCCTACGCTTGGGATATTCTTATTGCAACACACTTTAAGGTCGCAAGCATTTTTGGCGCCGTTGCCGGGGACCGCTTTCTTTTATAGCTTATTTTGGAGGTTCGCCAAATCATTGTAAGTATCTCGTTTAATTTCTACTTTGCGTGATTTGAACTTAAACTAGTGGATACCTCTAACTTGAGTCTCTCAAACTTGAGATTTAACGAAGCTAGAGTAAGCACAAATCACCTTTTCTTTTATTGTTTTTTCCTTGTCGAGGCGGCGGCATAGCCCCTCGGAGCTGTTGTTAGGAGGCGGCGGCATAGCCCCTCTTGTCTGTTTACTTTATTCTTGTTGTCCATTAATTCTCGAGAAGGGATTTTAAAGTGTATGCGTGGTGGTCATCGTGGAGCCTTTCGGAGCCCAACTTCTAAAAGGCTTCACAGATCTTTTTCTCCTCCTCGACCCAAAACTCCTCGTCGGGTTCGAGCGAGGACACCATCACCCCAAAAAACTCCTTTTTCTATCATAACCCCTCCTCGAGAAAGAATGGCCGGAAACGGTGGCGAAGATGTCCCGCCGGTTGTGCCCGAAAGGACTATGAGTGACTATTTGAATCCGGCCCGTACTACTCCACGGCCCACTATAGTCCTTCCGGCAGCAACCGAGGCGAATACTTTCACCGTTAAAATGCATCACATTAACATGATGCCTTCATTTTACGGAAAGGACAAAGAATGCCCGTACACTCATATGCGGGCATTCGAGGAATTGGTTTCTACAATAGTCTCCACGCCTGCTCAGCTTGAGTCCGCCAAGCTAAAACTTTTCCCGTTTTCTGTGAAAGACAAAGCCAAAATTTGGTTGAATAACATGAGACCCCAATCCTTGGCGAATTGGGCGGATTTGTCGAAGGCTTTTTACATGAAATTTTTTCCCCCACATCTCACAAAGGAGCTCATGAATCAAATTCAAACTTTTAAACAAAAGGAGGGGGAATCATTTTATCAATATTGGGAGAGGTATAAGGATTTGCTCAACTCTATCCCACATCATGGCTTATCGGCTTTTCAACGAGTCGAGTGTTTATTGAAGGGATGCTTCCCAAGTACTCGACTACTCATGGATAGCATGTGTGTGGGTGGAGTTTTGGCCAAAACTCCGGATGCGGCGTGGGACTATTTTGAGGAACTAGCTGAAAAAACTCAAAACTGGGATTGCTCGGACCCTTCTGAAAGAAATGTGATTAATCCTGTTCCGAGCAGTTCCGGTAAATTCCAATTGAATGAACAAAGTGAGTTGGCTCACAAGGTCGCCCAGCTTTCCCGTCAAATTGAAACTTTACAACTCAATAAAATTGCTGGGGTGGCCTCTGTGGCCAAGGCGGAGGAATTTTGTGTTTTGTGTGATATTGCAGGTCATGCCACGGGCGATTGTCAAATGCTGCCCGCCGTTAAGGATATTCTTCAAGGAACCGGTCCCGCGGAAGTCAATGCCGTTAATCAACGGTTTGACCCTTATTCCAACACTTTTAATCCGGGGTGGAAGATGCATCCTAATTTCCGGTGGAGCGATTCTCAACCTCCCGGACCTCCACAAGTCCCACCACCTCCACAACATCAAGCTTTCCGGCCTCCTCAATCTCAAGGAGCGCCGAGGTTCTCTCAACCCCCGGGGTTTGCACCTCCCGGACCTCCGCATGGGCAAACTCAATTTCCACCTCAAAAGCGGTCTTTGGAGGATATAATGTCATCGTTCATGCAAAGCCAAACGACCCTCAATGAGCAAACCACCCAAACGCTCGGGGAGATCAAAAATCAAATGGCCAAGTTGACTAATACGGTGGGGATGCTTCAACAAGAAAAGGGGAAACTTCCAACTCAACCCCAAGTAAATCCGCAAGGAACCAATTATGTGGCGAGCTCTTCGGTGCTTAGTCCCGAGCAAGCCAAGTCTATTACAACATTGCGGAGTGGCAAGGAGATTGATAAGGCTATTCTTCCCAAGCCTATCAAGCCACGGGTTAATCCCATTGTATCGCAAGCTCCGGATCCTTCTATTGACTCACCAACCTCGGAGCCTTCTCCCGTTGGTGAGCATCCAGCCAAGTCACAAGTGGAAGAGCCGAATTCTACCGTTCCTCAAATTCCGGCTCCATTTCCCCAAAGATTGAAAGCTCCGGCCCATGCCAATACCAATTCTGAAATCTATGAGCTTTTCAAGCAAGTGAAAATCAATATCCCGTTGGTGGATGCGGTCAAGCAAATTCCTACCTATGCCAAATTTCTTAAGGACTTATGCACTCAAAAGCGTAAGTTGAATGTTCACAAGAGGGTCTTGTTGACGGAGCAAGTGAGCTCGATCATCCAAACCAACGTGGCTCCAAAGTATAAAGATCCGGGTTGTCCCACCATTTCCATCACAATTGGAGTAACAAAAATCGAGAAAGCTCTCATTGACTTGAGGGCTAGCGTGAATTTGCTTCCGTACTCAGTCTATGAACAACTCGGATTGGGAGAGATGAGGCCTACACCGGTGACCCTTCAATTGGCCGATAGAAGCATCCGAGTTCCACGAGGGATGGTGGAGGATGTACTTGTGCAAGTGGACAATTTTACCTATCCCGTGGATTTCGTCGTCTTGGACACTTGCCCTGTACCTACCTCCCAAGCATCAACGTCAACCCCGGTCATTCTCGGGCGTCCATTTCTAGCCACAGCCGATGCCGTTATCCATTGCCGAAGTCGTTTGCTCAACCTTACTTTTGGCAACATGAAAATGGAAGTGAACGTGTTCAACATTGGAAGCCAAATGGGGGACGATGAGTGCATCCATGAAGTCAACCTTATCGATTCTTTGGTCCAAGAGCATGTGGACACTACTTTGTGCAAGGATCCGTTGGAGATATGCCTTACCGCCGAAGAGGCAAATTTTCTTGATTCACCGGAGGTGGAGTATTTGTATTCTTTGCTCAACGTGGAAAATGTTTGTGGGACGGACATATGGTCTCCAAAATTTGAAGAGTTGCCTCCTCTCGAGTGCAAGACCCTTCCCTCGAGCATTCAACCACCCAAGCTCGAGTTGAAGGTCCTCCCACAAACATTGAAATATGCCTTTTTGGGCGACAATGAAACCTACCCGGTGGTGATCTCTTCCTCTCTCAACGGCTCGCAAGAATCCCAACTCCTTAAAATTCTCAAGCGGCATACCAAAGCCATTGGTTGGTCTATCGCGGATATCAAAGGGATAGATGCTTCAATTTGTTCCCACCACATTGCCCTCGAAGATGATGTCAAACCTTCTCGCCAACCCCAACGCCGTTTGAATCCCATAATGAAAGATGTGGTGAAGGCGGAGGTTTTGAAACTCTTAGATGTGGGCATTATCTATCCGATCGCTGACAGTAAGTGGGTTAGCCCCATCCAAGTGGTTCCCAAGAAATCCGGTGTCACGGTGGTACCCAACGCCAACAATGAATTGGTCCCTACTCGAGTCACTACCGGATGGCGTGTGTGTATTGATTATCGAAAGCTTAATGTTAGCACTCGGAAGGACCACTTCCCTCTTCCTTTCATTGATCAAATTTTGGAGCGGGAGGCAGGACATGCTTATTATTGCTTTTTGGATGGATACTCGGGATATAATCAAATTGAGGTCGCCTTGCCTGATCAAGAGAAAATGACGTTCACTTGTCCGTTTGGGACGTTCGCTTATCGACGCATGCCATTCGGCTTGTGTGATGCGCCTGGAACCTTCTCACGGTGTATGATGGGCATATTTAGCGATATGATTGAGAAGATCGTCGAGGTGTTTATGGATGATTTCTCGGTGTTCGGCGACTCCTTTGAAGCTTGCTTGGACAATTTGGAGAGGGTATTGGCAAGGTGTGAGGAGAAAAATTTGGTGCTCAATTGGGAGAAATGCCATTTCATGGTAACTCAGGGTATCGTCTTGGGCCACATTGTATCGTCAAAGGGGATCGAAGTTGACAAGGCCAAGATTGATCTTATTGCCACCCTCCCGACCCCTAAATGTGTCAAGGACATCCGCTCTTTCCTCGGGCACGCCGGTTTTTACCGGCGCTTTATCAAAGATTTTAGTGCCATATCTCGTCCTTTGTGTCACCTCCTCTCCAAGGACACCCCGTTTGAATGGACTCTGGCCTGTGAGGAGGCTTTCAAGAAGTTGAAGTCAAGTCTCACTTCTCCTCCCATTGTCCAAACACCGGATTGGAAGTTGCCCTTTGAACTCATGTGTGATGCTAGTGACTACGCGGTTGGGGCGGTCCTCGGGCAAAGGAAAGATAAAAATCCATACGTCATCTATTATGCAAGCAAGACTCTAAATGAAGCTCAAATGAACTACTCCACCACCGAAAAAGAGTTGCTTGCCGTCGTCTTTGCCTTAGACAAATTCCGATCATATTTGGTGGGGTCCCCCATTATTGTCTACACTGATCATGCGGCTTTAAAATACCTCTTCACTAAGCAAGATGCGAAAGCACGGCTAATCCGATGGATCTTATTGCTTCAAGAGTTCAATATCACGATCAAGGATAAAAAGGGGGTGGAGAATGTGGTGGCGGATCACTTGTCTCGCCTTGAATTCGAGGATCAATCCTCCAAGCTTCCAATTGCGGATACATTTCCGGACGAGCAACTCTTTGCCGTTTCGAGTTGCCCTTGGTATGCCGACATTGTCAACTATCTTGTCACCGGGCGAATTCCGGATCATTGGATCCCACAAGACCGGAGGCTCTTTCTTAGTGAGGTGAAAAGATTCTTCTTTGATGATCCTTATCTTTTCAAATATTGTCTGGACCAAATTATTCGACGATGTGTGCCCGACGAAGACCAACGGGGGATCCTAAACTTTTGTCACACCGAGGCGTGTGGTGGCCATTTCTCTCATAAAAAGACCACCGCCAAAATTCTTCAATGTGGGTTCTATTGGCCAAGTCTCCATAAGGATGCTTATGCATTTTGTCGGGCCTGTGAGCAATGCCAAAAACTAGGTGCGGTGACTCGGAGGAACATGATGCCCCTCACCAATATCCTAGTCGTGGAAGTGTTTGATTGTTGGGGAATTGACTTTATGGGCCCATTTTCAAATTCTTACGGGTTCCTTTATATTCTCTTGGCGGTGGACTACGTGTCCAAATGGGTTGAAGCCGTTGCTACGCGCACCAACGATCATGCAGTGGTGCTTGATTTTCTCAAGGAGCATATTTTGTCACGGTTCGGAACTCCCCGGGCCATTATAAGCGATCAAGGCTCACACTTCTGCAATCGGCCTTTTGCGGCCCTCATGAAAAAGTATGGCATTACCCACAAGGTATCCACCGCCTATCATCCACAAACCAACGGTCAAGCCGAGCTCGCCAATCGTGAGGTAAAGCACATTTTGGAAAAAACCGTTAATCCAAACCGGAAGGATTGGTCACTTCGTTTGACCGATGCTTTATGGGCATACCGGACCGCGTACAAGACCGTGTTAGGCGCTTCGCCCTATCGGCTTGTCTACGGTAAGGCGTGTCACCTCCCGGTTGAGTTGGAACATAAGGCATATTGGGCGATAAAATCTTTAAACTTTCGGTTGCCCAATGCCGGCGTTCATCGTAAACTCCAACTCAATGAACTTGAGGAAATCCGGCGGGATGCTTATGATAACACCAACATTTACAAGTCCAAAGTCAAAGAATTCCATGATAAGAATATCCAAAGAAAGAATTTTGAGGTGGGGCAAAAAGTGTTGTTGTACAATTCTAAACTCCATGTTTTTCCCGGAAAATTGCGATCTCGTTGGGAGGGGCCCTATGTTGTGCACAAAGTTTTTCCACACGGTGCCATTGAAATCATGAATCCCGCAAATAGTCATATTTTTAAAGTGAATGGTCAACGCTTAAAACCGTTTTTGGAAAACTTTGCGGTGGAGGACACGGTGGAGGAGTTAGTTGATCCGGTGTATCCGGATGATCCGTTGGTTTGAAAAGTTTAAAAAAAAAAAAAATGTTTCACGGGGAGCTTTTGCGTACTTCTGGACTTAATTGTTTGGAAGGCCCGGCCTCTTCGGGGATACCCATCATTGACTTGGGTTATAGCTTCGCACGCCGCTATTCAAACAAGGTTCGTGTACCCAGCTCTAGTTAGTAAGGGCAAATCTTTTGTGGTCCGGTATAGCCACATGTGTTTCGCCTAAGGTGTTGTCTCTTTTGCTTTGCGACACCTTAAGCGAAACATGGGGAGAAAAGTAGTACCCGTTCAATCACGTGACGATTCGAGGGATTTAAATACTTGTTCATAATAATTTTTTGTTGCCTGGCTACCACGAGCCGGCGGTGCTAATGTCTTTTGTCTCTTAGTAGGTAGTCGGTTCTTAAGTCTTTTGCAGGGCAACACGCTACCGCACCAGCCTTGCTAGTGTGGGTCTAAAAGTCGAGGTGAGTGAGGCATTCAGGAGCCCTAAGCATGGGTGCGACTATGTTTCGCGGTTGTAAGCCCAAGAAAGCTCCGGCGATGGCCTTGTGCGACTAGCTATGGTTCCGACGGTGGGGCCGAAAGAGTGGGCCTTGGAAGCAATCCCGATGACGAACGGTGGCAATGACGCAAAATCCTCCAACTTGGTCGAGGTATCGGGTGGTTGACATTCCACCCCGTCGGTACATTTTTGTTCTCCTTTCCCTTATTTTCCATCTTTGCGCATCGAGGGCGCTGCTCATTTCAAGTTGGGGGGGATAGATTATTTACGGTTTGCGTTTTCGTTTTTGCATAGAAATTTTTAAAATTTTTTTGTGCAATTTTTCCTTTGTAATTAGTGAATTCAAGTGCTAGATACTTAGATTATGCTCAATTTTCCCTAATAATGGCAAGAGTCATACACCCCGTCAAATTTGATCATGTGTTGAATCCACGTGCATGCATATATGTGAACTTTGTTGAACAAATTGAGCTCCAAGTTGTGTCGAGTAGTATGCATCGCCTAGAGTTGAAGTTCATTTTGAAGCATCCCATGCTTGTTTGTCTCATTTTCTGCACTTGCATAAATAATCTCCGTTTGTTTGTACTTGAGTAGTTTCGACATCTTTTATGCATCTTTTTGGAGTTGATTGGCGTACGTAAGAAATCATTCAAGGCAATTTTTGCATGATAAAACCACAAATGTATCCCCTCGTCCTAAATTGTTGAGCCGGAGTCCGGATCTCCATTTTTGCTTAAGCTTAAGAAGCCGGTTGTTTGGAGGGATGTTGGGGACTAATTTTCATGTTTCAAGGTGGTTTGGAGGGTGGTGCATGTGTTATAAGTGGCTAGGAGTTGAAATTGATGAAGCTGAAAATTTTTGGAAAAGTGCAGTTGGTACGGGTACCGAATAATCTCAGTACGGGTATTGGTTGGGCAGTGGCGTGACAAATTGAAAAAAATTTGACGAGTACCGGTACTCCAAATTTGCGGTACCTGTACTAGCTGGGGATTTTTGAAAACTTTTGCACGTGATCAGGACTCTCCCTACCCCACTTTATAAACCCAAACTCCTTTCTTTCCTTCACACTTCACGATCGCAGAGAGAGCCGTAACTGTGCCGATCTCATCTCTCACCCAAATCCCTCACCTCCAACTCTTGATTCACCAACAAATCCCACCAAACCATACACAAATCTTCAAGCTCCACCAGTCAAACTTCGATGATGAGGAAGGGGATGACAATGAGGACGAGAGTGAGTAGTGTCGGTGGTGAGTCGTAGTAGTTTCAGCTTAGTAGTTTTATTTCTGTTTGTGCAGCTTTCGTTTTTTTTTGTTCGGCCAGCATGTGGCCAAGCCTTGGGTAGTGTAGGGAATGGTAGTGGCCAGGGGTAGTTGAAACCAAGCAAAAAGTTTATGGCCACTATTCTTTTGTTTGTGTCCTTTCCTTTTCGAAACCAAGGTCGTTATAAGCCTAAAAGTCCTTAGTTGATCCTATTGTACGCTCATCTAACTCCTTTTGATGCATGATCGATATCTAATGCTAATTTAGTATGAAATTTCTGTTAACTTAGTTTGTTTGTGAATAATTCCTTAACTCTCTTTGTCGGCGCTCTTTTTAGTAGCATGCATAGCTTTTTGTTTCTTGCTATTGCAATTCTTGCTAGCGCTTATCATGGGATGTAGTTCTAGTTTATTTCTTCGTGCAATTTGGTACCTAAGTTTGCTCTTTTGAGTCCTGGAATGGAAACTCAAGGTGGACGTGTATTGCTTGGCCGTTGGCATAATTTGTTCACCTTAGTTCATTGTATGCATGTGCATGGGTTGCATGTGATTGAGTTCGAAGGGGTGTTTGTTTGAACTTTTGCCAAATGTCATTGAGCATAGTTGTCGTATCTGTTTCGGGGGAAGATTGCATAGTATTAAT
This sequence comes from Rhododendron simsii, assembly GCA_014282245.1. NCBI lineage: Eukaryota > Viridiplantae > Streptophyta > Magnoliopsida > Ericales > Ericaceae > Rhododendron > Rhododendron simsii. Next base: position 3,383 of record WJXA01000064.1, on the reverse strand, counting down.
TACATACTTTTTGTTTAAGTTTGCTAGGGACTAGCAAAGTCCAAGTTGGGGGGTGTGATAAGCCCTCAATAATGTAAATAAATGGGCTTATCGATCCCAATTTTGTCACTCTCACGTGCTTAACTTGCTTTATTTAGATGATATTGCACGGAGGGTGCGTTTTTGTGAGTTTCAGATAAAAAGGTGGAAATAAGGCGTTTTGAACGCCAAAGAAAACAACCCGAAAGCATCCAAAGAGCCAAGGCCACGTGGCACTCTACCACCGAGTCCCAAGAATGATGAAAAGTAGCATTGGAAGGTGTGCCGGACATCGAAAGGCCAAGGGACATGCATAGGGTGAAGAATCAAAGAAGGATCAAAATTTGTCCAGGTGGTACCTGTACTTGAAATCTCAGTACCTGTACCCAGTAACCAGTAGCTGTGCAAAAATGCCATTCGAAGACGGGTACCGGTACCACAAAATCCAGTACCTGTACCAACTGGGTTTTTTCTGCAGATTTTTGTACCCGATAAAGTAACAACTTAAGGGTATTTAGGACTTTTGTAGCACGTTTTTAAGGGGATATAAATACCCCCAGACCTGATTTCAAAGGGATATCTTTTACTCTTTCACTTTCTCTCTCTACCTCCATTAATGGAGCTCCTCTCTCTCTCTCCTCATTTATGCTTTGAACAAGGATTTTAGGTACGATCCGTTTATTTCCGAAGCTTTTCGCCTTCATTAAAGTTGTAAGGAATCTTCTCCTCTTCGTGGATCTTGTGTTTATTTCATATTTAATCCATGTTTAGCATTTTCATTATCTTTACCCTTGCTCATTTCATGTCTCCTTTCGATATGTGTGAGTAGTGTAGTAAGGCTAGGTTGTGGGATGGTTAGCATCCCGTAACCAAGGATGTGGCTTGTTCTTCTCATATAATTTTCGTTTTTCTAGCTTAAGCATGTGCTAGGGTCATTTTTATGTATCAAAACTTTGAGGTGTTAATCTCTTTGATCAAATGTAGGCAAGGGTTACGCTTCTTGCCACATTTGATACTTGGAGCTATGTCCCTCCTTGTGTTTGTCTAAATGTACCAAAAGAACTCTAAATATGTTTAACACTTTTGTTAAAAAGAGAAGAATCAAGCTTATCCTTGCGTTATAGGTGTTGATTATCCTTAAACCTAGCCTTTAGTTTAATCTCCAGTTAAAAAGCCGTAGATAGGTTAAGTAGCCAGTTAACTAAATTTCTCAGTTGGCCGTCTCAACGCCAAAGCTTGGTTGGCGGTCCTAACGCTAAAATCTCTATCAAAGCAAGCTTCCGAACGAGTTATGGATGCGCCTGTGGATTCGACCCCGGACTTCCGGTTTTATTATGCTTTCAACCGACCTAGCCCTACGCTTGGGGCATTCTTATTGCAACACACTTTAAGGTCGCAAGCAGATACACAGTTCAAATTTTTGAAAAAAACATGAAGAGGGCCACATGGGCTGTCCGGAAAAAAATTGTTTCTCTTAAATTTGACTGGTGACCTTATTATTTGTTTCGGTCCCGCTAATAGGTGCCCCTGGGGCAATACTTTAGGTTCAATAAATATACCTAAAACTATGAATTGTGTTTATGGATATTCACAATTTCACCGCTATTTTCTAAAATCCATAAATATTTGTAATGCTTTTTTTAATGACAAAACACTACCCTCATTCCTTTAAAAATTAGGTAGGTGAAAGGTTTTCATTGCAAATAAAAAGCAAACCAAGAACGTTTTTTTAATGACACACTACCCACCTTTTAAAAATTAGGTAGGTGAAACGTTTTCATTGCAAATAAAATATTACGTACAAGGAAGAGGGGGTTTTTTTAATGACAACACTACCCTCATTTCGTTTTAAAAATTAGGTAGGGGAAAGATTTTCATTGCAAATAAAAAATTACGTACAAGGAAGAGGGGTTTTTTTAATGACAACACTACCCTCATTTCCTTTTAAAATTAGGCAGGTGAAAGGTTTTCATTGCAAATAAAAAGATTATGTACAAGGAAGAGGGGTTTTTTTAATGACAACACTACCCTCATTTCCTTTTAAAATTAGGCAGGTGAAAGGTTTTCATTGCAAATAAAAAGATTATGTACAAGGAAGAGGGGTTTTTTTTTTCGGGTGGCTACGAGGAGATGAATTTTTTTTTCCAGTCAGCTACAAAAAGATTACGTGCAAATAAAAAAATTAGGTAGGTCATAGGTGCATGTGTTCTACTGTTGTTTCTGTGACTAATTAATTTATTCTTTAATATTATTTAGAAAATATAAATTTTAAAAAAATTATAAAAATAAAACGAGCTAGATTTAATTAGAGAATGGGATGGGTACTACTCATTATATTGTTTTTTGAAACCAGATGCTTGCGTAACTCAACTAATTCCAAAGCTTTGAAGTTTTTTTTTTTTCTCAGCAAACGAAACTTTTTATATTAACTCGAAGGGTACAGCGAGGGAAAGTAGGAAATAGAAAACACGAACTAGCCCATCAAACAGAAAGTTGGACAGCCACTACACCTCAACAAGAACTACAATTTGAGCTTACGAATCCCATCAAGAAACAACTTAAACTCCTCCACCGAATAAACCTTAATACCGAACTTGGACTTCATCCACATTGCGACTCTCATTTTCACCAATTCCCCTACTACCTCAACGTTCAAGGTTGCATTATTAAACATGAGGTCATTCCGGGCGAGTCATATGGACCACAGGGTGGCAAAGAATGAAGCTTCCCATATATTTTTCTCCAAATTCCTAAACCCATTATTGTCAAACCACCTTATAGCCAAATCTGACAACGAATTGGAACAGACCCATGAAACATGCCACCAATCCAGAATTAGAGACCAAACATTCCAAGAGAAAATACAGTGTAGGAATAGATGATCCGGAGTTTCTAGTTGCAAGGAGCTAGCACAAAGGGTAGGAAACCGATTGTTAATTAATGATATTCCTGCTGACGAGCACCGATCTCGTTGGAACCCTATACTAAATTGCCATCCACGAAAAGATTTCCACCTTAGGAGGGTAGAGATTCTTCCAAAGTGATCCCAAGAGTTGGTTCCAGGATTGGCCAATCTGTTTCCATTGGTGGTATACTGACTTGGAAGAGAAGCGTTTATATATAAGCAATCCATTTCCATTGAAGCACATCCTTGTTTACCTCATTTAATATGCTTAAAGTTGTGCCTAGGGGCACCGGTTAGAATTGGCCTATTTGTTTTGACAATTTAAATTTAATATTCATGCCCACTTTAAAGAATGGATAATAAAACACTCGTAGAAAGTTTAAAAACCACAAGACTCAAAGTAGTCTGTTATACTCGGATCCCATTTTGCTTAGCAGCGTTTTTGTCTTTATTTAAATTT